>JAANYP010007058.1:0-13978 GCA_020465985.1 Centrapalus pauciflorus | reverse complement strand
TTTTTTGCTATGAACGGTGTTTATCATCTCACAAATCAAAACACTGTCTAAATCGAGACTCACATCAACAGTATAAACGATGTTATAACCTTAATTAAATATATGCAAGTTTTACCCTTTTTTACTCTCACAAGCTTAAAAGACTCCATGAAAGAAACACATTATTTCATTAAGAACAAATACTAGTTAAACCCAACTCACATAGTGGAAAATCAAGTTTTTATGGTAAACACAAGGAAGTACATAACCAAAGCTATAAATCTTCTTTCAAAGCAAGAAACAACAATGATATTTCATCCAACACAAAATAAAAGTCATCCACTGTTTAGGGTTTACAAACCCACATGATTACAAAAAACAATTACTCCATAGAAATAGAGTAACACAACATGTACATCATATATAAAGGAAAACTAAACATAACCAAAAGATATAGAAATGTTAGAACTCCCCTAACGATGATAATCGATGTTGTGTTGTTGAATCCTTGAAAGTTGCACTAAAAAATGGCTCCAAACCAGGCTTTCTAGCCTCCAAAATGAAGATAAAATCGTGATTTTAATGTGTGGAACAACTATGAATGATGCTGGTAAAATGTTGTATTTATAGATCTGGAAGGGCACTCCATGCCTAAAAGTAAGCAAGTCGTGCCTCTTACGTGTCACCTCCTCATTCGCTCTGAAAATGCAGGGAATGTTCGTGTGTCAGGCAGGGCATGCCGTGCCCTCCACTTTCCAGCTGATTATCTTAATGGCATCCCAAAGGAGGCATGGTGTGCCTTTGACGGCACGTCGTGCACTTTTGAGGGCACGCTGTGTCTTATCTTTGTTAGCCTAAAATCTTGATTTTCTTCCCAACAATTCCTACAAATAATAATTTAACATCAATGACAAATGGAGGAACAAAATTCAATGTTTTACCTCAGCAAAATACTCTAAAAATAACAGATATCGCCAAAAAAATGTATATAATTATGGCGATATCAAATATTCCCACACTTATGTTTTGCTTGCCCACAAGCAAATTAGGCCAATTAACATGCTTATGAAAAGAACTCAATGACTTTTTAACACGATCATCAATTCACAAACATTTTAGAGATCTAAAAGCATTAAAGACTTAGTGGTGGAAAGTACAAAGCATCAAATAATAGGAATAAAACCTTGAATTCTTGAGTAGGATCGAAATAGCTACATAAAACAACCTAATTCTTCAAGACCAAAGCAAGACTTAAACAACTCACTAAATGAAACATTCTACCCTCAGTCTTTAGGCTTAAACAAAACACTCCAATGCACAATTTGTCACAACTACTTACCATAAGCTTGCCAAAAGATCAAAATTCCAACACTTGAATTGAAATGACACATATATCAAGAGGACTTCAAAACGGGGAAAAATTAGGCTAAGGGTAAGGTGAGAAATTTTTGGAAAGGTGACGTGAAATAGCCTTAAGTCCGTACCCTCAAGAAACGTCTCTATACTATAAAATAGTTAGGAATGAGCAACCTTTGATTTTTATTGAATTATGAGATTGTGTTGCTAGAAGCTTTCCATGACTTTATCTTTTACGAGTTGGCCTTAAGTAGCTCAATTATTGTTGTTTTTCTATATCTCCTTTTTTTTTATGTGCTCCTAACTCAACTATTTTACTGATGAATTCACGTTTCAACTTTAAATGGGGGCACGAACGTTAGCTAGGTTAACTACAGAAAAACGGATAAACATGGCTAAACAAAAAGATGGCTAACATAAAAGGGATAAGACTCAAAGACGGCTAACTAATGGATATATAAGTGTAAAGGAAAAAGAAAAGGATAATGTTTGGGTAATCCTAAAATGTCTCTATCACACGATTGCGTCATTTAAAAATTGTGTTCTAAAAAAAATCATTATGGCAAGTTCTTGAATAAAAGTAACAAACGGTGTGCACACATAATTAATTGAAACATGAGGAAAAAATATTCATGAATGCTTGAAACGGCTCAAAACTCACGAAACGAAATGACATATAGGGCTATAATGTGCAAAATCCAAACTTTGGTCCAAACAACATGTTGGTACACCCTGTGTGACGATAGCAGTCTAAGTTGTGTTAGCATTTTGTGTAAGTCATGTTACAAGGTATTGAATATTAACTAGTGTTTGATATATGTGATTTTATGTGTTTGATATTTATTGTTTGTATGTTTGAACTTGGTGTAACGTATTACAAGAAGTTCAAACATAAAGTCCAAAGATTAATTCAAACATAAGTTAAAACATATATTCAAATAGAAGTTTGACATGTGAAATTCGAATTTAGGGAAAATTCGAATTTGTCATGTGGACAAATTCGAATGGGGCCTTGGGCCTGTTTCGAGTTTGTCCTATGAGAAACTCGTATTGGTCACTATAATTAGGGATTAACTCGAATAATTATTTGACTTTTGCAGAATTTCGAGAGTGATTAAGCAAATGCGATCTCAAGTTTACTAGTAATCAGAGAGTGTTTTCGGAGAGAATCATCGTGTAGGTACGTACATCGTTGTTCGTATAACATCTTGGTAGTCTCCGTGTTCCGTGCGTGTGATCTTACCGTCAAGCCCCTAACGAGGATTCCGCACTCGTTGGTGTGTGTCGCGTCTAGATAGATCCGGGTGTTTCAAGACCTTACAAGTGGTATCAGAGCCTTTGGGGTGTTCTTCGTGTTCATAAGATACATCCTAGGTTTCTTGACATTTTAGACGGTTAATATCACGTATTTTTGAGGTTTTCGACCTTATTAAATTAGATTCCGGGGAATACTTTGTTGTAGTTCACGTTTTTTTGATCAAAATCAATATTTTTACTTGTAAAAATATTGATTTAATCTGAAAAAACTTGAAAAACTCGAAGTATTAGCCGTTTTTCGAATTTGCGGCGCTCGAGTTTGTTAAGGAGAAATTAGGGTTTGCTCATTTTCGAGTTTGACCAAAATACGCTCCTTTCGAGTTTCCTTATAGTTTGCTTCGAATTTGGCCAGTTCGAATTTGCTTGGGGTTTTCGACTTTACTCTAAAGTCGAATTAGGAAATTTTGAGTTTAGTGGGGTTTCGAATTTAATTGAAATCTCGAGTTTAAGTGACCTTCATCTTTGACATTAATTTCGAATATAGTTTGATTTCAAACTTAATTTCGAATTTAGTTCAAAAACAATTTAAAATTAATTAAGTTCGAATTTATCCAAATTCGAAAGAATTATTTTAAATTAATTTCGAATTAAATTAATTAAGTTTAAATCCAAAAATATATGAAACAATGACAAGTCTACAGAGGTTTATGGAAATGGATCACGAGGTTGGAAAGGCGAATTCACCACCGAAGTTAATGAAAATTGAGGATTATTACTGGTGGAAGGATAGGTTTGCCGACTTCGCAAGATTTAATGATATGCAAATGTGGATTTGTATCGACGAGGGATACATTCCACCTACTGCAGAGGTTGAAGGTCGTCAACGAGTTTTAACATATTCAAAGATGAAAGATGAAGATAAGAAAGTTTATGAGGCTGAAAACCGTGCATTCGCTATCATTCGGATGGCGTTACCTCAGAAAATACTACACACCTTCCGTAATCAGAAGACAGCAAAAGAGCTGTGGGATGCGTTAGAGAAACGGTGTGAGGGTAACCCGAGGGTTAGAAAGAATCGAATGGAGATGCTCAAGAAGCAGTTTGCTATCTTTAAAGCATTGAAGAATGAAAAGCTGGATGAGACTATTACACGATTCTATCATCTGCAAACTGAGTTAGACAACCATGACGTGGAGTATAGTGAAACTGAGAAGAATAACAAGCTTCTGGATGCTTTATCGGCCAAATGGGAGATGTATGTGGCTTTAATAAAGCATGATGAAGACAAATAATATACTATGACTTTAGAGAATGTTGTGGGAACGCTGAGGGCATATCACTTTGAGTTGCTGAAGAAAGAAACGGATTATGACCAAGTTCAAGATCCTGCAATGTACTTCGGGAAATCAAAACCTTCAGTGGCAGCGGAATTGAAGACAGCTACAACTTTCTTTTTAGGAGAAACATCATCACCGGCTGAAACAGAAGACTCTGTTAGTAGGGCTTTCTTAGGGTTTGCTAGACCAGAAGAAAAGCAGCATCAGGCTACTCCGGCATCTACATCTCAAGGATATTCAAAGATGCCTATGAGCGCAAAATCGGCTGAAGACCATCTGAATCTGTTGGCTTCATTCGTGGCCGCTTACGGCAATTGCATTCAGGGCAAAATCAACGATCCTGCACTTTGGGATGAGGATTACGATCAAGTAGACCCTGATGATCTTGAAGAGATGGATCTGCAATGGCAACTGGCCATGGTAACTCATAGAGTTTAGAGGTTCATCAAAAGAACGGGAAGAAATCTGAATGTTGGTAACAATAAGATTGGATTCGATAAGTCCAAGGTTAAATGTTACAACTGTCAAGGGTTAGGACACTTTGCTAGAGAGTGTCAGAGACCGAAAGTGAAGAACTACCAGGGACAGTATCAGAATCAACAGGGACAGTATCAGAACCAATCACAAGGGCGATATCTGCCGAGTAGTTCTAACAGTCAAGCAAATATAGCTGGTCTGTTATCAAATGTCACATCAGACAGACAGCTTGATGGAACTTATGACTGGAGTTCACATCCAGAATCGAACGCCAGAGCCTTTATGGCTGAAGTGACTGAGACTGAAAGTGAAGGGGCAGAGGAAATCACAGGGGACAGCAGTCAAAATGAAAGCAGTCCGATGTGGGTAGAGAAGTCAGCTAATCAGACAATTCTGGAGTTTGCCGCACAGATGGCCAACGTAGAATCAGATCATGCCAAGGTAACTCTAAACTTTTATCTTTTCCATGATTTATGTGCGTTGTGTGCTACATCTAACGATAGGTTAAATTTAGTACTAGAATCACATCAAACCATATCTGCTCAAAATGAAACGTTAAAATCAGATTATGCTAGCTTAATGGATATACAACAAGATCTTAGGGATAAGCTAAAGGCTGATGCACAGGATGTTATAGTTCTAAAGGACAAACTGAGCGAATAGTGTGTTAGGTTAGAACTAATGTACGAAGATGTTGAGGCATTAACCAAGGAGCTAAAATCAAAAGACGTAGAGCTAGCCGAGTCTAATGTAAAGGTAGCTGAGGCCAATAGTAAACTTGAAAAGTTTAGGAACTCATCTCTTAACCTAGGGAAAATCTTAGCTGCACAACATCAGTCTAAGAAGCCTGTAGGTCTAGGATATCATGAGAGTCCTCCACCTTTCAACGATAACTATGTCCCTCAACCTCAGGAGAAAACAGAAATCAGTTGAATCAGAGGAAATACCGGAACCAGTGTCTGAAATTAGAAAGGAAAATGAATCTAAGGTGACTGCTAATAATATCAAGATTAAGAAAGTTAAATTTGTGCCATCCTCTAGTGATAAACCTGTAGGACAACACAAAATTGACTTTAATGATCAGGATGATGAACCAGTCGCTATAGTTGAACCAAGAGAGCCAGACACTAGTGAGACACCTAAATCAAAGGGCACACACTAAAAGTCAATTGATAAAATGTCTTGCTTTAGATGTCACGAAAAGGGGCATGTAGCTTCTAACTGTCCGCATAGGAAAGCAGATACTACACCTAAGACAGGAAAGCTAGAACAACTTAAGCCTTCTCCAAGTGTTGCAAGCACTAGTAGTTCTCAGAATACCGAGAAAACTGTGCAAGCTGCACCAAAAACTGCTGTGAAACAAATGCCTGTGTCAAGTCGACCAAAAGAAGTGATTAGGACTAATTCACCAAATAGAGTCGTTAATCAATCTAGGTCAGGACCACAACAGAACTATAGGAGTACCACACCTAAAAGAGCTTACACTCCAGTTAGGTCACACACTCCTATTAGACATCAAACACCAAGTTGAGCTCAGGGATATCAGTCAGAAATGCATTATAATCGTAACTATTCAAGAGCTCCACAGCAAATGCCTACACAAAGGCAGAGAGTGAACTTAAATCAGTCTGCACCAGAACAGACTCCAATTCAAAGACCCAAGTCACCTGAAAGGAGAGATGGGTATTTGAAAGAGCTTAAGTATGTGGACGAGAATGGTATTACCAAGTCAGTATGGCTTGGGTTCCCCGTGATAACTAACCTATTTTCTTTCATGTGCAGGAGATAACCACAGGTCTAAACAATAAATGGTTCGTCGACAGTGGGTGCTCCAGGCACATGACAGGGGGGAGAAGTCTACTTGCAGACTTCAAGGGAGGGAATCGGGGATTTGTATCATTCGTTGGTAATAAAAGAGGAAATATCACTGGTACTGGAGTGGTCACTAATGGGACGATCAAATTGGATCAAGTTTATCACGTTGATAAATTGGTTCACAATCTCATTAGTGTATCTCAAATCTGTGATAAAAAGAACTCAGTGTTGTTCACTGATACTGAGGCGTTAATGCTAAAACCGGGTTTCAAAGTACCTGAAGAGTGGATTCTGATGCGGGCTCCAAGGAAGAATGACTTGTACATGCTCGACATGAACAAGCCGAAATCTTCGATGGGACCATTTTGTCTGCTATCTAAAGCTTCAGAGACTGAGTCGGCTTTATGGCATAGACGCATGGCACACTTGCACCTGAGAAAGATGAACTACATTACGAAAAATGGACCGGTGCAAGGTGTTCCAATGAATAGTTTTCAGTTCGAGGATAAGTGTCTACCGTGCAAGAAAGGAAAACAACCCAAGAAGGCACACAAGTCCAAGACTCAGAACTCCATCGCTGCCACATTCGATTTGTTGCATATGGACCTCTTCGGACCAATCAAAAGGAGTATAGGTGGTAGTTGGTACTGTTTAGTTACTACTGACGATTACTCACGTTTTTCTTGGGTATTCTTTTTATGTACAAGGACGAGACGACTGCTAAGCTCATCGGGTTCTTAGACGAAGTGGAAATTCATACGGAACAAGGGTTAAACGAATTTGAAGTGATAACGGAACAGAGTTTAAAAACACAGTAATTGGTGTATATTGGCTATCAAAGGGCATAGTGCATCAATTTAGTGCACCTTATGAGCCACAACAAAATGGTGTGGCCGAACGGAAAAACAGGACATTGATTGAGGCAGCAAGTACCATGTTATCGGATTCAAAGCATCCTACCATGTTTTGGGGGGAGGCAGTGAATACCGCATGCCATGTTTTAAACCGGGTCCTTACTGTCAAATCTTTGAACAAAACCTGTTATGAAGTTTTGAATAAAAGGCCACCCAATTTAACTGGCTTCGAACCTTTTGGGGTACCATGAACTTTAATGAAAACAAAACATCAACCTAAGTTTGGTGAAAAGGCTGACGAAGGATTGCGTATAACATTGAAGTCACAAGTTATACACATGAACCCCAAAATGGTCCGGAATGGATATTTGATTATGACAAATTGTTTGAGTCTTTTAACATTCCTTTGGATGAAAATGCAGGTACTATCGAAAAGGACATGTCGTCATTAAATCTGAATGACGAGGGTCATACTTTTCCAAGGACCACTTTTCAATCAACATCCAAGCCTACATCAACTGAAGATAGATCTCCAGAAGTTACTGATTCTGAAGTGCCTACAAACGAAAATCAGACAACTACTTCTAACTCTGAGGAATATGTCCACGAGGAAGAAAATGTGGTGTCTGAAGTCGTTCCCCTGCTAGGAGAAATAGGATCAAATTTGGGAGATAATCTGAGAGTTGACGAGATAGAGACATCTAGGATCAACAAGAATCATCATATTGAAAGTATCATAGGAAGTCCTAATGCTGGTTTGAGGACTAGGAGTAGTTTAAATAACAACACAGTGTTGTTGTCGATGATAAATGACTCCGAGGCCTTTCATACTTGCCTCTATTCATGCTTTATCTCGCAAGTAGAGCCAAAAAATGTGCAGATGGCACTAAAAGACAACTCTTGGGTAGAAGCGATGCAGGAAGAACTGTCACAATTTTGGAAACTAGAAGTGTGGGAGTTAGTTCCGTTACCTCGAGGAGAAGTTGCAATAGGAACCAAATGGGTTTTTAAGTGCAAGAGAGATGATCGGGGTATAGTTACTCGCAACAAAGCAAGGTTAGTGGTAAAGGGTTTCAACCAAGAGGAAGGAATCGATTACAATGAAGTGTTCGTGCCAGTGGCAAGGCTTGAAGCAATCCGTTTGTTTTTGGCTTTTTCTTCCTTCAAGGGTTTTAAGGTTTATCAGCTAGATGTTAAGAGTGCTTTCCTTTATGGGAAAGTGAAGGAACTGGTGTATGTGGAACAGCCGCCCGGGTTTACAGATCCAAAATATCTTGACAGAGTGTATCGACTAGAGAAGGCTTTATATGGATTGCATCAAGCACCGAGGGCGTGGTACGAGACTCTATCTAACCATCTTCTAGACAACGGGTTTGAAAGAGGGAAGATAGATAGTACGCTGTTCGTGAAGTGAAAAGGAGAACATTTCATCTTGGTACAAGTGTACGTAGATGATATTATTTTTGGATCATCAGACGAGCAAATGTGCACTGACTTTGAAAGGGTGATGAAGTCAAAGTTTGAGATGAGTGCAATGGGTGAGTTAAACTTCTTTTTGGGTTTGCAAGTTGACCAAAGGAAGGAGGGCATGTTTATTCATCAGACGAAGTATGTCTATGACATCTTAGAGCGCTTCGGGATGGAAGGAACCAAGCTGACAGCTCACTTCAGCACGCCGATTCAAGTGAATCACAATCTCGGACCGGGTACTAAAAGTGATACCGATGTGGATCCGACGTTATATCAGGCCATGATTGGGTCACTTATGTATTTAACTGCTTCTAGACCTGATATAATGTTTGCTTTTTGTATTTGGGCTAGGTTCAAGCTAATCCGAAAGAGATGCACATGAAAGCTATGAAGCGGATTCTACGATACCTCAAGTCGAAACCGAAGCTAGGACTTTGGTATCACGCGGAGGGCGATCTGGAATTGGAGGCGTTCACGGATTCAGACTACGGAGGATGCAGCTTGACGCGCAAGTCAACAATTGGAGGTTGTCAGTTCGTAGGAGGGAGACTCGTTTCCTGGCAATGCAAGAAACAGACTTTGGTAGCCGTGTTAACGTGCGAGGCCGAATATGTTGCTGCTGGTAGTTGCTGTTCACAGGTTCTGTGGATACAACAACAATTGCAGGATTACGGTTTGACTTATACTCATACTCCTATTACGATAGATAACCAGTCAACAATTGCTATAACAAATAATCCAGTTAAACATAATAAAACCAAGCACATAGACATAAGACACCATTTTAAACGTGATTGTGCTGAAAAGAACTTAATCAAGCTGGTAAAAGTGGCACGGATGATAATAATGCATATTTATTTACCAAAGCTTTTGATAAGTCACGTTTTGAGTATTTGATTCAACTAAACGGAATGCGTAATCCAGAGTGAGTTGACCTCAGTAGAGTTTTATTTCCTTTTATAGCAGTAGTCTTTCTCTCTTTTTATAGTAAGTTTAGTAGCTTAGGATAGTTTCCTTTTATAGTAAGTTAGTAGGTTATTTTATTTTCTTACTCTTATTTATGAAAAACAAAAGAAAAAAAGAGGGAAAACCATAAAAAGTTCAAAAAAAAAAGAGAATATCAAAAAATGAGTTAAGTCTTAGATGCATAGGTTCAAAGTGACGAAAATTAGCACAATTAATACAAGCTCTAAGTGTTTTAGCTTTCACACATGATGCACCTAAAATTCGAAGTGTTATACATTATCTAGTTTGATATGTTGGTAGACATAATACATATAGGGAGTCTCAAGACTAATAAAATATTCAAGAGAAAGTCAGACGTGTCACTAACTTAGATGTATGACCAATTGGTCTTAATTTTTATGTTAGAGACATACATACATTGATTCTAAATGAGGTATGCAAACTTTCTGGAGATGTATAGCCGCATCAGATACATCTTAAAGAAATGGAAAGAACAGAAAGATCATACTGAGTTAAGAGTCAAAACAAGTAACTCTGTTGTACGTAAGTACAGACCTGTTGCCTCTGGTTTGACTCGAGTTAGCAAGATAAGTCGCTTTGTTGTACGTCGGTACACACCTGTCACCGCTGTCTTGCTAGCTTTAAAAATAAACCTTTAGACAAACTAAGACACTTTGTTGTATGTAAATACAGACCTGTGTCCGATGTTTGCCTTCTAAAGAAAGTTTGCAATACCAAAAAGTTATAATCATTGTGTGTATGCCTTGATCATAAAAGTATGTCTATGTATGAGTCACGTAAGAAAATTTCTTGATAAATAAAAAGGCCAGGGATATTCCGAAGTGTAACATGTTTAATGGGAAAATAATACCAACAATCGGCTAGAAATGTATGTCACGACAAACAATCAAAGGAATCAAAAATTCCTAAGTGTGAAAGTTTGAATAATGAAAGCACGTATTTGACATCGCTATCTGATTGAATCTTTCTTTTACTATACTCGTCAAAAATATTCTGTTAAGTCTTAAGTATAGGTTGGAAATTTTAAAATAATGTAGATTAGACTAAAGTTTAATTTTTGTTCACAATTTTAACTTTAATTTATTTTATTCTATTTTTATTTTTTACTTCATTTTTTATTTTTTATTTTTATTTTTATTTATTTTATTTTATTTTATTTTATTTTTTATTTTTACTTAGGAAAAAGGTCAAAATTACTGAGGGTGCATTCCTAGTTGAATAAAATAAACACTGCGTGAAAATCTTGTGCTTAGGGTAAATAATTTGTCATAGTTTATTCTGTTACACGAAAAAGTTGGAAAAGTTGAAAAAGTTGAATTTAATTCAAAGAGTTTCAAAATTTTCAAGTTAAATTCTAGTTTAAGCCAAAATCGAATATATATTCGAATTTGGCAGGGACTTCGAATTTGGCAGTAAACTCGAAAGAGGTAACAAACTCGAAGGTGGTTAGTATAAATAGGTCAACAGTGACAAGTCATTAATCACCTTCCTTCGAATTTGAGTCTTCGAGTTTATCCTGAGAGATTTCGAGTTTAAGCTTCGACTTTGTCGTCTTCGAGTTTTCTACTATTTGTCAAGTTTTTGTCCATTTGTGTTCGAGACTCCTAACAAATCTAGGTATATTCAACAGTATTGTACAAGATTTAGGAGGTTTTAGACTCAATTTGAGACAAAATCAACCGATTTTGAGGTTTTAATGGTGTGAAGTTTGTATTTCAAAATAACAAACTTTGAACGGGTGAAACATCAAATTGGTTACAAATATCTTTGATTAGAACCTATTAGGACTAATGGATGTAATTTCTAAGTCTAAAATGGTTGAAATCTTGGATTTTTGTTGTTATTCAAACCGACATATTCGAATTTGATCATGGTCTCGAATTTGATCGTGGCTTCGAGTTTGTCACTAAACTCGAAGAAGCCATTAAATTAGAAATGAGGATAGTTTCGAATTTGTTATTTGACTTTACCATTAAATTCGAAATATTTGCTTAAAAATTTAATTCTATCTTGTAGAAATTCATATGTTTTGAACTTACATAAGCTCAAAATAAAACAAATTTGAATTTAAACAAGTTTATGTCTATATTAATAATTCTAATATTTTATATACTTTATTGTGCAGATATGACAGATAGAATTTTTGTTCAAAAGCATAATATGGTCATTTCTCCTGACCGAGAGTTGCCTGAAGCTCAAGCATTCCGCCAAATGGTGGATTTTTTGGGTGCTTCGAGGGTTTCATATGCCCTGTTACATAACGTTCAAATTGTGCTGCCATATGTGCGTGAATTTTGGGATCATCTACAAGTCGATTGTACTGTTACTCCAACAGTACTAAGGACCAGGATTGCTGGACACCCTCTCGTGTTTTCAGCTGACGTGTTGCGTAGTGTATTGCAGTTAGGCTCTCCAGAGCAAGAAAATGGACTGATTGACTTTCCGTTAGCGATCAGGCAAGCTGCGTTTATTATAATGGGATATAGCCTGGATGTGGCTAAGTCCTCCTATATGAAGAGTGGGCTGATCGGGCAGTGGAGACATCTAGCACACGTTTTCATGGTGTGCTTTGCTCCAAAGAAAGCAGGCTTTGATTATATAGTATCGAAAATTCAGTCGGGAATGATAGCGCTGGTCTACAATCAGAGATTCAGCTTCTCAGAAATGTTCTTTGCAGAGTTTGTCCATCAGATAACAGCTCCAGCACGAGAAAGATTTTTGTTATATCCAAGATTTGTGATGATGTTGATAAGACATTTCCTGCCGAACTTGTCGCAGCTTAACGATATTCAAAGTGTTGTTGTAATTGACAAAAGAATTTTTGTAGATTGCCAAGCACACAGAGGTGCTCTGGCCAGACAAGTGGAGGCACCACTTTTTGGTGCAGTGGTAAATCCAGATTTCCAAGTCCCTGAAGGTGCCAATTGGGCTGGGGAAGTTCAAATTCCACAGCAGCCACAACAGCAACAACAACAGCCCAGGCCTCAGCAACAAAGGAGGAGGCCAAGACCATCTGTCAGACAGACTCAGGACACTAGGCCTTCAAGAAGCCAATTGCAGGAGCCAGAGGAAGCTGGTCCTTCTAGTGTAGCACCCGTCTCTGATCCAAGGGTCAAAACTTTGGAAGAAATTTGGGCACAGGGGCCGCTTGCAAATGAGGAGATCACATCTGAGCTAGTAGGAAATATTTTGGAACCTCCAACTGGGGAAGAAGACATTTTTAAGCAGATCGATGAGTATGAACCTGAGGCAGCAGGTGAAGCTGACTCAACCTCTGACTCCGAATCGGAAGAAACAGAAGAGATTGTAGTTGAGGAAGGTTCAAAAGATCCGACTATCCGGGTTGCCACATATGGATCCCGGGTAATCATTACTGATGAAGCAGCCAGAAAGAGAAGAGCTTCGAGGGAGTCAGATGACTCAGATTTTGAGGATGAAGAAATAACTCCTTTGGTGCCTAGGCATAGGGCCAAAAGGCATCGTTTCATGCAGGGGGCTTCCTCAGCCTCTGCTTCTGAGCCAGAAATGCCTACCGCTCAGCCATCAGCACAAACATCGATACCACCACCACCACCACCTGTTCAAACATCTATTCCCTCACCAATCGTTCCAACTCCCATCCAATCCATTCCATTCACTTCATAAACCTTCATAGATAATCAACGGTTTTCTGAGCTTAGAAGCAAGGTTGACTTCCAACAAGTCCAAATTTTTTAGTTAACTAAAGCTATCGGCGTGATTTAGGCGCATAATGCCAATGTTGACAAAGAAAATGCTTAACTACTCAAAATGAGTCATTAAAAGCAGATAACGCTAGCCTGAACGACATTAAGCAAGATCTTAAGGAAAAACTTAAGGCTGATGCTCAAGACGTAATAGTTCTGAATGACAAACTGAGTGAGCATTGTGTTAGGTTAGAGCTTATGTATGAGCATGTAGAGGCCTTGACCAAAAATCTTAAGGACAAAGACATAGAGCTAGCTGAAACAAAGGTAAAGGTAGCAGAGGCCAATAGTAAGCTAGAGAAGTTTAGGAATTCAAGCCTGAACCTAGGGAAAGTTTAAGATGCTCAAAGACAATCTAAAAAGCCCGTAGGTCTAGGATTTCATGAAATTCCTCCATCTTTTAATGCAAACTACGTGCCTCAACCTCAGGAGAAAACTGACAAATCAGTCGACTTAGAGGACATACCTGCACCTATATCTGAGCCTGTAGTAGAAAATACACCTAAGGTGACTGACACTACCGTCAAGGTCAAGAAAGTCAAATTTGTGTCTTCCTCCAGTGACACACCTGCAGGAAAACATAAAATTGATTTTAATGATCAGGACGATGAGCCAGTCGCAATAGACGTACAAAAGGACCAAGACACTAGTGAGACACCTAAGTCTAAGGGCACACACAAGAAGTCCATAGATAAGATGTCCTGCTTCAGATGTCATGAAA
>JAANYP010007057.1:0-12710 GCA_020465985.1 Centrapalus pauciflorus | reverse complement strand
AACCTCCATGGAGAAACAACTTGACTACTTTCCTAGAATCAACCCCAGTTCATGTTATCGCCATTGTATTGCTCCTTGTTGATCTTGTTATGGTGGTTCTTGAACTCTCGAAAACACTGGTTTCTTGTCCCAGGAGCAATCGAATTAGCAAAAAAGTTGATGTTTGGTATCATTGGGTAGGAATTGGAATCCTGATACTTCTTGCTACCAAGAGTATGGCATTAGTTGTTGGTTGTGGGAGTTCGTTCTTCAAACGCCCTGGCTTGGTAGCCGATGCGGTGGTTTTGATTGGAGCGTTGTTGTCTGAGGTTTTTATGGGAAGGGTAGGTGTGGGGTTGATTGTTGTGGTGAGCTTGTGGCGGGTTTTGAGGGTTGTTGAGAGTGTGTTTGAGCTAAGTGATGAGGCCATTGAAGTGCAAATAACCAGAATTTTATGTCAATTTGATTTGCTTCAGGAGGAAAATGAAAAACTCAACAAGATCATATCAGAGAAGGACAAGATCATAGAAGAACTGCAAAAAACAACTTGATAATCGATTTTAGATGCATTTACAAATCAACAAATATCGATCATAATGCTTTTCAAACCAAGCCACAGTCTATGGGCATGTATTTAGGATTATCATATTATATACCTACTAATCTTGTAGAATAAAGTGAAGCAATTTCTCACATGATATAGAAAATATTCTTTTTTTCTTTTTGTAGGTCTCGTTAGTACGCTAATTTAAGTAGATGAGACCCACAAAATAAGTAAAATGCACGAGGCCTCTCCAGCGGAGCTGGTGTCGGGGCCTTGCCTACACTAGCGATAGGCATATGAATGGACCTATAATGGGTCTCCCTCACTATTCAAACCATTCATTAATCCTTATTTCCATTTTGGATGTTACGCTATTGTCTCCCTCGCTTCATTTCTCTCCCTCACTATTCTCGTTGTGACAACCTGGCCTCACGCGCTGCATTGTCATAACCATCGCTACTGTTTTTTTTTTCTATTTGTCTTTTGATAATCAAGTTGCATGTTATCTATATTTGCATTAAGAGGATTATCTTACATATTAACTTATAACATCATTTAATAAAAACGCTATAAGTTAGATATATCAATTCTCAAATGTCTTCAATAATGGCAAAATAAAGGCTACACATACCATTTGGTGATAATTACCAACGACAAAACTTTTATTTGAATTACAATTTTACACAATAAAAAATTCAATTGTCCGATATAAAGAGAATTATATCTCACAATTTGCTCTAAAACTTGTAATAAAACTTATACAAAAAAATACAAATAATAAATCTTTATTTCGAAAACATTGGATGCGCGCGTTTGGTGGAATAGAATTGCATATGGAAATAAGGATTATGGAATGGTTTGAATAATTGTATCACTCATATACTTTAATATTTATTCAATTGATTCTTAAGTTGATTGCATTGAGAATCACATAATCACTCACATAAAGAACGAGTTAAATACCAGAAGAAGTAAAGAGAATGAAATTCAAAATTTTTTGTTATAGTTTCCTTAATTAGGCTAGCTGTTATTATGTATATATTGAGGGTTGAGCCTCATTCTGAAATGCAACATATATTTCCAGATATCCTTCTTGTGTAACAACATTAAAGAAAAAAAAGAAATAACTAAGCTGCTTGGGAAACAAGCCACGATGCATGGGAGAATAATCAGGGAATACATGGATAATACAGAATTAAATAAAATAAACAAAGAAATAGTCTTCCGGTACTCAATCTGCATTAGGTAGCCTTGTCCTAGATTTTCTGGTGTTACATAGTTGCTAGCAGAGGTGTTCATGGATGATGTTAACCGAATCGAAATCACATTTCGGATGGTTAATCGGAGATACGAGTTCGATGATTTCGTGAACCTAAACCTAAAAAACCGGTTAACCTATACCAATTAACCATTTTTTATTTAATTAATTAATTTTTAAATTAAAAAACTTCAAAAATTAGTTCTAAAAACTAAAAATATCTAAGATAATAAAAGTGATGAATAAAACTACAAATTATTTGTATAGTTCTTTAAAAGATTGGACATTATCTTTAAAATTCTAATAAAAACAAAAAAAAAAAAAAAAAAAAACCATTCTATAAGTTTCTAAATTAAATTGTTCAAGTGTAAATTTTGATGTTTTGAATTAAAAATATAATGTATACTATAAGTTATAATTTTAAATTATTGTTGGGATAAATGTTAATATTTATAAGCATGCATAAAAGTTAAAATATATAAAATTAAATTTATTTTGGTTTTTCGGTTAACCGTCCGTCAGCGAAATCATGAACCTAATTAAACCGAAGTTTTTTTTCCGCTTCGGTTACCGATCCGAAAATAATAGAAAAATCGGTCGGTTAACCTCAAAACCGGAACGGTTTTTCGGTTTCGAAATTTTTTGAACACCCCTAGTTGCTAGTTCAAAGGCATGTCACTTCAGAGACTTCCATAAGATGGGCATAAAAGGAAGAAAAACCGACTTAAGATGAATCTTGGACTTGTTCCTTTAATACTATAAAAACACGAGGTAGTGGTAGTACCATATTTAGACCCATTTAGAGGGTGTTTGGTTTTTTTTTATAAACAGGATTATTAGCTTATTAAGTTATAATAATGCAAATAATTGAATTAAAGTGTTTGGATTGCATATGTTAATAAGTGATTATTTGCGTTTAGCGTTAGTCCTACCACACTTTTTCATAAGTTAAAAAATGTAGCTTATTTTTAATAAATGGTTATTTGGTCATTTTACGAGTGAAAACGCAAATCCAAACACTTTAAAAACTGATTATTTGATAATAATGATAGCAAACAGCAGATGCAAAACAAAACACTATATTTCCGGCAGCACTTTAGGTTACAACTATTATCTGATTATTAATTTCCAAAACAACGCTACAACACTTTTACAAACGCAAATCCAAACACCCTCTTAGTCATCCGCTCATCATAAATTTAGTGCCTCCATAAAGTGAAAATTCAAAAAGGGGGCATGATTAGTTAATCTATTTTCCGCAAAAAAAATTTGTCGAAAACAAGGGTTTCTAGAATACGTATCTTTTCAGTTTTCAATTTATAACTACCTATTGAAAACTTCATTTTGATATTTTCGGACTGCGTATGTGAGAGGAAATGTTTTATAGAGAATGTACGTGTGTGATGATAAATTGATTAAATGAAAACTAAAAAACCTTATTAACCCTTCTAAACATTTTTTTTCTTATAAAATGTGTTTTCAGTGCGTTTAGTTGATAAAAATTTTTAAAATTTACATCAAACTTTTCAAAAAAATGAAAATTTGTTTACTTAATAACAATTCCTTAAATTTCATTTCAATTTTAAAATACTGTTTTCCATGTTTTCTCTCTTACTATTTTATTACCTACCCTATATTTACTTTTAATACTTTCTTTCTCTCGATCTCTTATTTTTCTATCAACTATCCTATTTTTCTTATTTTAAAATCACCTATCTCATTTTCCTTAAAACTAAAACTTCATCATCTAAATAAGTTTTCACTTTATAGAAACCCTTGTTCTTTTAAAAACTATAAACTGAAAACTAAAATTAAAAAATGAATAATTTTCATTTGCTAAACACGATTGTTTTCATTTATATTAAAAACTCAAACTAAAATTTTCATAAACCAAACAGGCCCTTCAGGAAAAAAAAAAAAGTCCGCTTCATGTAAATTTAAGGTAGTCTTCTGGGTGATGCCAAACAATCAAAAAATTATTATTATATGAAACTATAACAGAACCCATAGAAAAGGCCTAATGTTCAAAATTCTTATGAAAGTAGGGTGTGTTTGGTTCACATATCTCCCATTATTCAGAGAGATTTGCATTTAAAATCTTGTGTTTGATTCGCATATTTTAGTAATGATTTAAAATCTCAGGATTTCTTAAATCTCACCCATCGACCACTAGAGGCGTAGCTACATATGGCAATGGGTGGGCCATGGCCACCCCCACACACACCACATATATATACATTTACTTACACAAACACATATATATAATTTTGACCAATTCAAAATTAATTTTATCTCATTAAGTTCTTAATTATAATTTTACGTTCATTTACCATCATCGGATCAAGTATCAAACATGGTATTTAAATAAAGGATATGTTCTCAATTTCTCATTATGAAGTGTCTTCTATTCTTCTTTACTTTTACCGTTACATTCTATATCATTCATGGTATTATGTTTTATTTATCAAAGATTAAACTTGATTCAACCATAAATTAAATGTGGAGTTTGCATAAGCTAATATGTTTTTTAAATGATTTTTTAGATGTAAGATAGTGTTGAATTTGCTAACAATTAAAAATTTTATAGAACAAATTTACAGTAACCAAATTTTTTAGTAATATGTTTTTTGTTTTATGGTATTTGTTGATTTATACCAACAAATTTGGCCCACCCTAATATAAAATTCTGGCTACGCCATTGCCCTCCCCTTCTCTCAATGGAATTTTCACCCTTCACTTGTCCTATAATCATGCATTTAACCTTGTGTTCATTCTCTTCACATTTTTACTATGTCATTTAATGGTAGCTATCATTTATTCATTGCTTCTATTATAACATTTTGCAAGTTTTCTAACTTACCAATTTAATTCATCAGTTAATTGATGGAGAACCTTCTTCGGTTCCTGGACCAAGTGCGTGAGTTTGACGATGAAATGACATGGAGTTGCTTTGCTTTACCTTTAGGATGTGTTTTTCAAAGACCGATGAGGCTTTTGTTTCATGATCAAACTTTTTATCATTTTCGGGATCTTTTGTTTGATGGATATCTGTCACTTTGGGTTTCATGATTCCAAAAGTGTTCAAGATTGCTGGTTTATTATAATATGCATTGTGGATGATGGTTTTATGGGTTCTTTTAATATCCTCTTTTAGTTTTATCTTCTGTTGCATTGTCTTTACCATTGAAATTTTGATCATCTTTTAATTTTCTGGTGGGTCAAATAAAATCTACATAACAATATAACTGTCTATTTTACTGCCCAGTCTACACTAGGTGGGTGGGATGGGGATGGGGTTGCCGGGAGGTTGGGGGTGGGAGGGGGGCTAATCCCTTTAATGCATGTGAATAAAAGAACTTCTTTATATGTAACATATCTTGTATAGTGTAACTCATATGTTTAGTTCAATGCCTAACATATTTATACACATGCTTTTTTGGATACAATACAATAATAATATATATTGTGGACTTGTAACGCTAGGGCCGAATCTCTTTTAGTTTATCTCATGTTACATGGTCTGCACTGTTTTTTTTAGTTTTAGTAAATTTCGAGTTATATAATGATATCTTCAATTTTCTGGTGGGTGGCAATAGGTTAATCCCTTTTAATGCAACATAAATCCCATGAAAGTAGTTTAATGGTTGTGGTTTGAGGGTCTTCTTGGAAGTCCTCAATTCTATAACTAATTTGCTTCAATTTTTTTGAGTCAAAAAAGGTAAAGGACATTTTTTGTCATTGTGGTTTGATGGTTTACCCAGATTCAGTCCCTTAACCATAATAAGGTCAAATTACATCCCTATTTTGCTAATTTTGTGCCCTTTTAGTCCCTCGTCCGTTAAACTTAACGACACAACCGTTAAGTTTGTAAGATTGACATTTTTACCCTTTTCATTGAGACGCTTTTAGTCCCAATGGTTTTATTATTTACCCATTTATAGTCCAACATTTATTTTATTTTATTTTATCTTTATAATTATATTATTTATAGATATACTTAATTCATTATAAACACACTTATTTTATTTATAAATATAGTTATGTATTGTGAATTCATATTTCATGCAATTCATACAACATAACACAATTCATATGAACAATTAACAATCCAACACAATCTATTGAATGATTAAGAGAGAAAATATTACATTGGAGGTTTCGACTTTCTTGTAAAGCAATCCTTCTTTTCTCTCTACTTAGATCCGTATGTGTGTGTGTAATCTTCGATTCTTCCTCTTTATAACAGCACACATACACTCCTATTTATACACAATACAAAGTATTGAGGATTTACACAAACAACCCCTGAACTTTTACAATAAAATTGATTACAACTCTATATAAATTTGTACCCAACAATCTCCCCCTTAGAGATGAAATCAATTTTCAAATTAAAGTACATTGCAGGGAACTTGAACATTCTTTCTTGAAACTTTTCTTGCACCTTCTCTTCGATCTCTGAATCTTCTGATAAAATCTTCTTCTTTATTGTCTCACTCTGATCTTCACATCTCTTCTATTCTGATCTTCTCTTTTCTTGTAAGCACACTCCCCCTTGGATCATGAATAGTTTTTAAATCTCTTCCTTGATCAATTGTCTTGAGATGATGTAGTAATTGCCTTCAGTTGATTTCAAACTACTCAACAGTTGTTTCTGAAATTCAGCTTTTCTCCCCCTCATGATGATCATAAAAAATTATGAACATCATGCAAAAACTTCAGAAACATTAATTTAATGAAATTACAGTAGAAGAAATACAACAACAATTACAACTCAGAAATTATTACAAATTGATTTTCTCCCCCTTAAACTGACATCTCTCCCCCTATACAAAACAGATTTATCTCACACCCTCAAAAAGTTCACTCCCCCTCGAATTGATATTATATCTTTTTAGAACAAAACAAAGCTTTACAACTTTGGGGAAAATGAAACACATTCATTTTGTGAGAAAACAAGTCCAGGTCCACATAGGATTCCTGTTTGCACAATAGACAAAATCTATGTGACCTACTTTCAGCGCTGGCGTGATGTTAACACTGGTAGGATTTCCAAATAGTCATCGTGAAATCCTTTATCATGAAATAATCACTCTTATTTGTTCCGGCTTAGTCACTTTGGACTAGCAGTTTATAGTCACGCAGACTGTTAGACTCGATGTGTCCTAAAAGAGTATATAATCAGCTCTAGACACAATGTGCATCAAATGAAATTGGAGACCGGAGCAACTGTCTTCCTTGTTTCAATATCAATAATATCCGAATGATATATCGATAGAAATGTGCTATATCTCCGTGATTATTGAAACAGAAATCTTTTGAGAGATAACTGAGTAGTTGGTGGGGTTAAGTGCATGCGTCACTGGGTCCATGACGTCTTTTTCAATATCAAGTCGCATAGAGCTTGATAGATTATGTGGATTACCCAGCCGACACAGTTTAGGTAGGATTTTCTTTTCTTTTAATCCTTTCTCAACTCTCAGCACACAGCATTTTTCAACTAAGCTCCCTCCGGCTCACTTTTAAGAAATGAATTCAGTCAGCTTTATAGCAAAAGCATGATCTGATGCACCACCATCTCCTTTCAATATCAATATCCCTCTCATTTACATTTTATCTCTGCTCGACCCTGTCAGTATCCCGTGATAACCGACACTTCTCAACTAATAAACCTAAAGAACCCTCACCCGCACAATCTATAGATGGTTTGCTCCTTGGGTAGGTCTTCCGGTTCTGGTTAGACCATAGAAGCGATATTTATGCCTATCACTCAGATTGGTGCATAATTGGAGTCAGCAGAAAGATTTTCAGCTTTGAAGCTCAAGAGATATCAGAGAGATTATTTTCAAATAATATGGGAGATATCATAATGAAATAGAAAATCTGATATATGATATGAAAAGAACCAGACTTTCTTGAAAGAATTAGCATTTGGGAGATAACGGGAGAATCCAGGATAAATTGGAAGAGTTATAACAAAGAGAATCTCAGAAGAAATGAGATTATGAAAATCAAAGAGATTAGATCAATTAATCTCAATGATAGATTCAGAGATTCATAAAAAAATTTCTTTCAGCTCAAAAACTCTTTTTATGTGTGTGTCAAATATTTTCGTGAAAAATCACACATAGTTTTGAAAAATGTCATCGTCAAAGAATGTCTGAAACTCCCCCTGGAAATAAGCACACGCAGCTAGTCAACTCATAGAAATGAAATCAGGAGCAAAAAATTATAAAAATAAAACTCCCTCTTTGTCAATTTCAGCTTCGGAGTTGAATTCAGGGCAAGAATTCCAGTAAGATTTGTCTCTCAGACTCGGGTTTCAGTCTGATGTAACTGAAAGCCTTTGACTCTGGTTCATTGAAGTCTGGGTTCTAGTCTGAATTAACTAGAAACCATTTTGATTTGAAACACGGGTCTTGATCTGATGTAATCAAGAGCCTATTGAAATTAAGAACGGGTCCTTATCTGGAATGATAAGAAACCTATAACCTGCAAAATTTAGGATGTCTTTGGTATCCAAACAGATTTGGATCCAGACTTGTTAGCGCTCTTGGGTACCCATTTCAAAACAGGTTTTGGTACCCACTTGTACTTGGGTTTAGGTACCCATTGCATGTTATAACTATCAGCTTCTCTTTCAAACGCAGAAAACAAATTTCTTTGAGTATGAGAAAATTGAATATCTGAATTTCTAAAGAAACTTGAATTTGAATGATCAGACTTTTGCGAACTCTTCTTTTTGAAAAACTGTCCGGTTTTTGCCTGTTTCTGATAATACTTTGTATTTTTCTGTGAAAATGTTTTCTGATTAGAATGACCAGTATTTTCAGAAACTTTAAGAAAATTTGACTTCGAAGATTCACCGGTGTAAATCTTGACCGGAAGTTGTTCAACAATTTTATCTTTGCCGCTGTGTATCTTTAACAGATACTTAAGTTTAAGATCTGAAGAAGAATCAAACTTAGCAGAGTTAGTTAGATTCACTTCACTTCAGAAGACGAACCAGAGTGATCAACATTGGATTTTAAACACACTGAAGAAGGGGTCTTAACCTTTGACTCAGTTGACGAAGTAAACACATGTAATTGTTTTGTAAGATGAAGTATCTGATCTTCCAAACTTTTGATAATGACTAAATTTGAATTTCTGTCATGATCCAATGATTGGTAATCAGATTTAAAAGATTGTTCTTTGATTAAGAACATTTGTCTTTCATCTTCAAACAATTCAGATTTTGATTTAAAATCTTGTTCTTTAAGTAAGAACTCATGTCTTTCCTTCTCAATCAAATCTTTAGTTAAAGACAACTCTTGTTGAAGAGTAAAAATTTCTTCATTTTTGTTTAAAATACAATTCTGATCAGTTGGTTTTGTCTTACAAAGTGTATCTTCAAGATCCTGAACTTTCTTGTAAAGATCAGATCTTTCAGGCAAAAGATATTTCAGTTGAGTTGCATTCTGAAAATTTTCTTGTTTCAGCTCATCGAGTTCTTTAAGTAATTCAGATATTTTCAATTGATGAGCACAACTCTCAGAGTTTTGTTTTTCTTTTAAGCTTTGAATTTCTTCACTCAGTATTTGTACGTCACGTAACGCCAAATGTTTATCAGTATTTAACTGAACGAGAATGTCGTAATTGTTCTTACGAATCTTTTCAGATTCAGTAAGTTTGACAATCAGCTCAGACTTTGAAAATTGTTCAGACATCATTATGAATTGCAGAAAAATGAACTTCCAAGATCTTTTATGGACTTATGAAAATTTGAATGAATCTTGATTGAATAAAACTGAATCTTGAATGATTAATTTGTTAAAAATCAGCTCTGATTTGACTTTTTGACGTTGAAATTTTAGATTTTCTGCAGAAAAATGCCCATAACTTTTTTCTGGAGTGGAATTGGGCCTCGAAAATGTAGATCTCTTTTCAAGCTTCGATTTGACGTATGGTAGGCCTTCTAACGATGTTCCAGTCAAAAGTTATGGTCAATTTAAGCAGCAAAGGTCAAATAGTCAAGAGTATGATGAAACTCGAATGGATAATGACTCAACTCGAATATGTAATGATCAAACTCGAATGATGAAGTATCAAACTCGAATAAAGAATCACCAAACTCGAATGAAGAAGTATAAAACTCGAATGATTGAGTGTGAAACTCGAATGAGAAAGGATTCAACTCGAATAACCCTTGAACTTTCTCGAATGAAATAGAAATCAATTCGAATTACAAAGAAGTTAAACTCGATCAAAGCTTCATGAAACTCGGTCAATGAAGTATGAAACTCGAATAACAATGGATGAAACTCGGTCAAAGAAGTATGAAACTCGAATAACAATGGATGAAACTCGGTCAAAGCATTGATAAAACTCGGTCAAAGCTTCCTAAAACTCGAATAAAGCTATCATAAAACTCGAATAAAGCTTTAATAAAACTCGAATAAAGCTTTCATAAAACTCGAATAAAGCTTTAATAAAACTCGAATAAAGCTTTCATAAAACTCGAATAAAGCTTTAATAAAACTCGAATAAAGCTTTCATAAAACTCGAATAAAGCTTTAATAAAACTCGAATAAAGCTTTCATAAAACTCGAATAAAGCTTTAATAAAACTCGAATAAAGCTTTCATAAAACTCGAATGCCTTCTTTATAAAACTCGAATGACACTATGAATTTAGTTATGCCCGAGTTTTATCATTTTTCAACAAAAACAAGATCAGATTCAAACTTTTTCAACAAAAATCCATGAATTGACCTCAAATTGATTTCGAAGGTTCGTTTTAATAGCAGAAACAACTTTTGTGAAATCACTTTGGGTAATTCTTGATTAAAAACCAAAAATCGACCAAAAACCTCAAGAACACACACTTTTTCAAAAAATCTGAAATTTCTCAATTAAATTCTGTGTGTTTTGAGATAATATTTGATGTTTATATCATCAGATTCGCTTTTAAATTTCACACCTTCGATCCAAAATTCAGATTATTTCATCCACAAATCAAAATCCTCAATTGATTTTCGGATTTTCAAAAAAAATGAATATAACAGTGTATTAAAAAAAATTTATTTCAGATTCAAAATTCACTCATATTCAGCCATATTAGGCTCTGATACCAATTGTGAATTCATATTTCATGCAATTCATACAACATAACACAATTCATATGAACAATTAACAATCCAACACAATCTATTGAATGATTAAGAGAGAAAATATTACATTGGAAGTTTCGACTTTCTTGTAAAGCAATCCTTCTTTTCTCTCTACTTAGATCCGTATGTGTGTGTGTAATCTTCGATTCTTCCTCTTTATAACAGCACACATACACTCCTATTTATACACAATACAAAGTATTGAGGATTTACACAAACAACCCCTGAACTTTTACAATAAAATTGATTACAACTCTATATAAATTTGTACCCAACATGTATTAATATTTTATTTACATTTACTATTGTTCGTATTTTATTTAAAATTGAACTTTTATTTTAATTTAAATATATATTTCTTTACTAATTTATTTAAGGTTCATCTTCTTTATTAATTTTAATTTTTATAATATTATTGTTGACATTTATATATGTAATTTTGTTAGTTGTGTTTAAGTAAATATAACATCGTCGATATTTTTTCCTCTCCAAAGTCACTATTTCTTCAAGTATCTTCAAATTGAGTCAATTATCAACACATAAATTATATTATATGTGTTGGATATACATACATATATATATGTATATAATTTATGTGTATATAATTTAATACACATAATGTTTATGTGTATATTATATAATTTATCTCTTGGATATATATATATAGATATATATATATATAATATATATACTAGTATATATATTGTATATATATAGTATATATGCATATATATATTATATTATATGTATAAAGTAATAATATATATATGATATATATATACTTATATATATATATATTATATATATATAATATATATATATATGATAGTGAGGGTTCTTCTAAAGAAAACCTAAAATGTGGGAACCTAAGAACCTTTATGGCCTTTGGCGATTAATGATAATCAATGGTTGATATATTGGATAGGCAATTTTGTAAATTATTTTTGAACTTTGAAGTGGGAGAATCTTGATTAATGTGTGAAAATTGGTAGTTTTGAAGGAAAAAAACTGCTTTATATATACTATATATATATATATATATTATATATCATATATATATATATATATATATATATATATATATATATATATATATATATATATATATATATATATATATATATATATATATATATATATATATATATATAGGGGAGGGTTCTTCTAAGAACCATAAAAAATGTGGGAACCTAAGAACCTTTTATGGCCTTTGGATTAATGATAATCAATGGTTGATATATTGGATGGCAATTTTGTAATTATTTTGAACTTTGATAGTGGAGAATCTTGATAATGTGTGAAAATGGTATTTTTGGAAGGAAAAAAATCTGCTTTTTCTCTTTCTCTCTCTTACTTTTTTTTTATTTTCATTTTATTTTTCTTTCATTATAATTGATTTTTAATGTAAAAAACGTTTTTTATAAAAAAAATTATTTTTTTTATATAGAAAATTATTTAATTGCTAAAAAATAACGTATTTTATATAGAAATATTATATGTCTATATAGAATATTTTTTTTCTATATAGAATATGTTAACGAACATATTCTATGTACAATCTACGTAGAATGACATGCAATCTACGTAGAATGTCGTGTAGAATGTCAAATATCATATATTCTACGTAGATTACCTAATAAAATATATCAAAAACACATTGAAACAAAAAAAAAGATTTCATTTAGACATTTTATCAAACACTTGGTATGCAACTGGTATAAAATATACCAAAAAAACATTGAATAGTAATGTTAATCTACATAAAAAGATATAGAAATG
>JAANYP010007056.1:0-24790 GCA_020465985.1 Centrapalus pauciflorus | reverse complement strand
TGAATACAGCATATTTAAATAATTACTACATCTTTTCTCATTAGTTTGTATGTTTATTATCCTAACAATTTGCCCCCCTCTACAGCTTATAACTATATACTTTGGGAACCCCTCGGGACCTACATATAAAATTACTTGATTAATTTTAGCCTAAGTTTTATTATTCATGGAATGAAATGGAATTGAATTAATTATATATAACCGAAGTTTATAAAATTACTTGATTAATATTAACCTAAGTTTTATTATTAATGGAATGGAATGGAATTGAATTGATTCTATATAACCTAAGTTTATAAAATTACTTGATTAATTTTAACCTATGTTTTATTATTTATGGTATGGAATGGAATGGAATTGATTATATATAACCTAAGTTTATAAAATTATTTGATGAACTTTAAGCTAAGTTTTATTATTCATGGTATGGAATGGAAGTGAATTGATTCTATATAACCTAAGTTTATAAATTACTTGATTAATTTAACCTAAGTTTTATTATTCATGGAATGGAATAGAATTGAATTTATTGTATATAACCTAAGTGTATAAAATTACTTGATTAACTTTAACCTAAGTTTTATTATTCACTTTAGTTTAATCGAGAAATTACGCTTTTGCAAATCTCGAACTGTTAGTTTAATTTCACAAGTTGTTAGTGCATTTTCTCAAGCTGTTAGGTGTTTTATAACCTAAGTTTTATAAAATTATTTGATTAATTTTAACCTAAGTTTTATTATTCATGGTGTGTAAAGATGACATTACTACTGCATCATGGCTGATTTCATAAAACACTTGAGGGTCACACCGATGAGCACAACTGAGCAGATGCAATTAAACTATTGAATAAATGATATTGGACATTGTTTATGACACGGAATGATCATTGAGATTAAATTAATGTGTGATTAATTATATCTCAAAGTACGGGGACTAAAAGTACAATATAAGATATTGTAAGTGATTTAATTGTCATTGGATGATAATTAAATGAATAGTTATCTAGTCTTTTATTTATTATTGGATATTAAATAAAAGATATATTTATTTTAATTGATATTGTCATCTAGTTATTAGATAATTAGAATGATAATCATAAACAAATAAATAGAGATAATTATAAATAATTATCTGCTCGTTTATATATTATTAGATAATATATAAAAGATAAATATTATTTAATAGATATATAATTATAGAGATAATTATATAAGGTTTAAATAATAAAGATAGTTATTAAGATATATATTATATTTATATATATTAAAGTTTTAATTAATATATATATATAATATATATATACATACGGGACCACACATATATAAAAAAAAGATATGCATGATAGAGATCATGTGTGTGACCTAATGTTTTGAAAACCGCCGCACACACACATGAGTGGACGTGTGTGTGTGATGGTATTTTCTGGCCGTACGAACCAAACACACGATTGTGTGTTTGGTTTTCCCGTTCTTCGTGTGTTTGATTGCATACCTGGCGCCGCTCGATCGTGTTATCATCGGTGGATACCGAAAGCGTCTCAATCGTGTATTCTTGTCATTGAATACAAAGGTATGATTTATATGCTTTCATATTTACTTATCTTATGTTTTACTTGATGATCCGTGTACGGAATTCGTTAATTTTCAAAAGCTTCCGCTGTGCGTTAATAAGATTAATGTTTATGTTTTTATGAAAAACCATACGAATTCCCAACAGTGGTATCAGAGCCATCTCAAGTAACATAATGATAGTATTATTCAAGTATTTATGTCCAACGTTTTTTTAAAGTTTCGATTTTTAATAATTAAAAGTGTTTAAACGATCGAAATCGATAATTAAAACGTTTAAGGTTTTGATTCGGCTTGGAGAAAATCGACCAAAGGTTTTGGAAACCTTATGGTGATTCTCGGCTACTTTGGAGTTCATCGGAACTCGGGATTTTGAAACCCTAGTTCGTTTTATTTAGTTGATGTTTGATTGTTTAAAAGTGTTAATTGATTAAAAGTCGAAAAATTAAACGTTTCGGTTCGCGAAATCAAACCTAGAGATTTCGGCCATGGGTTGAGACCCATGACCTCTCGGTTGTGATGTGGTAACCGAGGTGAATGATTATTTGTTTCCGTCATGTCGTTTAATTCACGGTTAAACTCGAACGATTAAATTAAATGCGTTAATATCCAATTAATAAATCAAAAGTGTTTGGTTATTAATATTTAAACATTTGTGACAAAATATATGTAAATATGTTTTCGATTTTATAAAATTAAAGTGGAGACTTTATTAGTTTTTTTTATAAAATTCGCAAATCGGTTTAAATATTATTCGATTCGATAATTAAACGATTAATTGAAATGTGGAAATCGAAATAATCAAAGTGAGTTGATTAAAGGCTTCGATTAATTTCAGCCGTCAAAGGGTTTAATACCCTACTTGTTTTCGGTTCATATGGGTTATTGAACCCGAGTATGAATCGGTTAACTAAGTTGGTTCGTTTCCGTTTTCCGGTAATTCGTCGTTTAAATTAAATCGGTTTTAATTAAAAATTAAGTTTTAATGTTGAAATTAAAATTAATGGTAGTTTTAATTTATAAACTAGATTTAATTTATGCATTTAATATTTAGTTCCATAAAATGCATTATTAAATTAAAGAGAGTTTAATTTAGGGATTCTATTTTCAAATTGATGAAATCGTGACTTTGAGTTTCATGCTCGGTCATGGTTTAATGTTTTTGAGATTTGATCTCGACATTAACGTTTTTGGTAGAATTCGTTTAAAACCATAAAGAAAAGTTTTTGGTGTTATTTAAAGATGGTCAATTTTCTTTAAAAATTTTAGACATGTTTTATTGGTAAAATTGTTTATTTAGAAAAGGGATAATTGCGTAAAAAACCTTGAAGTTGGACCATTTTTGTGATTAAAACCCCTAACCATTTTTTGTTGCACAAAAAACCTTAAACCGGTAAAATCTTTTGAAATTAGGACTTGACCGGTTATAATAGGTTGCTATGCTTACATGTCACACACGTGGCGTCCACATGGCAAAGCCGACTTACGTGGCGCCTACGTGGCACTACATGTATAATTCATTAAACTGAATTTTTGCATTAAAAACCCCGAAATTGGTGACTTTTTCGATTAAAACCCTTAACTATATTTTTCTCACCTCTAACCAACTATAATATTTACCTTTTATCTTTTTCTCTATCTCCGGCAACTCCGATTACTCTATCTCCTCTTTATGTTCAGTGTTGTTTATTTTATGTATGTTCGATTAACTTTTCCCGTTTAATCTTGAATTTTAACTTCAATTGTGCCGATGGTGGTTTCATTTTGTGTTCACAAGTTGCATTTTTAGGTTCAACTTTATGTTCAATTTCATTTATTTATATTCCATTTTAGCATCTGAATATGATCAACCAGAGCAGTGAGATTCGCTAGCCTAGAGGGTGGAGGTTTCATGGGAAACGAATTCTTTGTTTGATAAATAAAAGTTTAATAAATATCCATGTCATCAAAATGCAATAAGTGAATACTCATTTTTAATTATCTTTGTTGGTTGGAGGTTTTTTATCAAATTAAAGATGATTTGGGGTTTTAATTGAAAAAACTAAACAAGTTGGAGGTTTTTTACGCAAAAATCTATTTAAAAGTTTTACACGTCATCAAGTTGCAACCAGCTAAACCGGTTGCAATTCAGATTTTTTGAAAAAAGACCAAATTTACAAAGTTTTCACCAGTTTGAGGTTTTTTGTGCAATGAAAAATGGTCGGGGGTTTTAATCGCAAAAATGGTCCAACTTATAGGTTTTTTGCGCAAAATCCCCTTTAGAAAATTGACATTTTAAATAAAGTTTATTTTTTTGAAAAGCGTTTCAATTAAATAATAGTTAATTGATAATTATTTAAAGGAAGTGTAAATTATTTATCAATATTATTTGAAAATGATAACTATATTTATTAACGGGTTGTTTAATAAAAAGTTTTTTAAAATAGTAAGTTTAAGTTTCAAAGGTGTTTGAATTGTAAATTGAATATTTTAAGAAAAGTGTAGTTTTGAATCCAAAGATAATGCAAAGATGGAATTAAATTTGAAATTTTTCGGGAAAAAGTTTCTTATTATGAAAAGTGTTCCTGAATTTCGAGTTTACGAACCGTGTTTAATTTAAGAACGATGTTGGACATATTTACTTCAATTAATGGTGGATTAATTGGTTTTGGAATTATTTTCATGTCAAGATGAAAATGAATTCTAGATTATTTACAAGCTTTACTGCTTTAGTTATGTTTGTGACATAGCCGAGCCTTGAGACCCCTTTTTGCTTAGATGGTTGTTTATTTAATCGTGATGTTTGCTATTTTTATTATTGGTTATATTTTTGGGAAGGCCTGCGTGCCATTGGAATCCCGGGTATTATGATGTAATCTGTAATAGGTTAGAAAATAGGCAAATGTATTTAGATAAATATATGTAATAAATCTTGGCGAAGATGTCCATCAAGAAGGAGGTCATCCATCAAGGACGCTCGGAGACATCATCGAATGCTGAGGCTAGTGGGAGCTGAAAGAGTTCATCCTTCTTGCCTTGTGTGTTGATTTTGTCCCTTAGGTTTTGACCTAATTGGTTTGTCCGTGTGGCTCTCGGAAACCATTTTAGTTTCGGCAAGGCTATGTCACCGTGTGGTTGTTTGTTTTATTTCTTTATGCTTTATTTATATCTGTGTGGTTGTGGTGACAAAGTAGATAAATAAAAGAAATCAAAACTACAATCATTTTTGATGAAAAATTAAAGTATTTAAAAGGAACTTTAAATTGGAAACTTTAATTATTTTGTCAGGTGTTAAATATGACATTTTTATGAAATTAGTTTTTCAAATAAAGGAGATTTATTTTTTAAAATGTCATATGATCAAAGAGTTGAAATTCTTAAAACTGGTACATTAACTGGATTGTTTACCAGAATAGGTGGTATGTAGGACAGTCTTGCTCGGGCTGTGGAATTTCCGAAAGGTTTAGAACCGAAAGGATCCTGCCCACAGACTAACCTGACTGGCCACTAGTTCTTGGTAAGAGACTGGTTATAAACCCAAATTAAAAATCTGACACAGCACACCGTCCATATAGTGGCACTCACGGTGACCGGTCGTCGTAAGTAGGTTCAGCCTTCGTTGGGTGCTTACGCTGCAAACTCGGAGAGCTGTGAGGTAAGCACTGCGGATCCTAAGTGAGACTTGGGCCAGTGACTTGCAGTTGTTATATGGTGTGTGTCAGTGGTGGTTCCTCAGTAAGACTGTTGCCCAAGGTGTGGATGAGATTAAACCTGATCAATTTAAGAAATTGAAAATCTCATAAGATCTAAGAGTTGCAAAGGGGTTGTAATTGGTAATAAGTTGCCTGCCTGAGTAGCTTATTCATGTAGGTTCAGCCTCCGTTGGGTGCATGAATAAGTAAAATGGTTAAAGCTAACAAGTAGCTAAAACCCAGAACCAGAGAAGTCAAATCCAAGGATGACAAATTCTTTGAGTGCTAGGAAACTGGGCACTGGGAAAGGAATTGTCTCAAGTACTTGGAAACGGTCAAGGTTGACCGCATTGAGACTTCGTGTATCTGAATCAGTCACTTCTATTGTTCTTGGATATGTGATACCTAATTGAACAAAGTTTCATGCATAATGTCTGCAATAACTAAAATGAAGTGAAAATAGATGACAGATTCAGTGGGAGCATAGAGACATCTTAGAGAATACTCTGCTGGACACTATTTTCATGTCATCAATAGTTTATCATGGTGTAGTATACAATTGATTGAATTTCTTGCAAGTATTTTTGGGATAAATAAAGAATTTTTGGAGTTAAAAAAATTTGTTGCATGAAATTCCTATTGTTTAAGATTACTAAACCATGATTATAGACTATTGATTCTAGTGGAACTTGAATAGTAACTTGTCAATGGAGATTGGACAAGCTAGTAGTCATATTCAGATAAAAAGGGTTACCATGTTGTTGTGTAAATTGTTCAAGTGTTCAAATGCAGTTTCATTGAACTTGTTAATTCTTGAAAGCTTGTTCAAGAGATTATATGAGTTGGATAGTCATCTGTGATTATATAGAAACTAATAAAATGCAGAATTAAATGTAAAGGAGTTACATGGAGGTTAATTCACTTCACTTGTCAGAAATAATTAGACTTGAGAAGTCAGAATTGTTTAGACAAGAAGTAATCGCATTTTATAAATTTACATGTGAAATGTATACAACTTGTGTGATGGTTAGTCAAGTAGTAGCCTTTGACTGGTTTAAACACTCGTCGGCAAGCTTGACGGAATACCACAACGAAATGTTGTAGATAACCAGGTTCTGGTGGTTATGGATACATATCACAAATTTTGAACACAATGTTATTAAAGATATCTTGTTAAGATATAGATAAACCGCATACTGTCTAAACATCTAAACGTATCACTAGTAGCAATTAATTTGAATTGCTAGAGCTCCTAAATTTTAATCCTGGTGTCCTTATGAGTGATTTACCAGTTCCTCTAAAGATAATGGATATAAATTTGTAAGGAGATTCAGAATGAGTCTGAATAATATTACAAGAAGTTGTAATAAAAGAACTAGTGTAATTTTTCAAAGATAAACGGTAATGGAAGTTAAGTCAGTTAACTAGAGAACACTCCCACTAAGATCATGTCTGAAATTAATTTTTCAATAGATCGTGTTACCGTTACATTTGATGAAGGAACAGTAGCATTAAATTGATGGAAGTCATGTTGTGTTTATTGAGATAAAGGAGAGCAACATGATATCTTTAATGTCGTTCTATTTTGCATGTTTTAGAAATCCAAGAATAAAATTGAAGTTATTCTAAAATTATTCCATAGCTGCTTGTTGTCGTGGGAACCACAACGAGAAGAAAAAGGCTACTGTGGTTTTTGGTTGATATTCATGGGTGATGAATATAGCAAAGGTTGGACCAAATTCACAGGTATTTGTTGCGAACAAATATTGGATTGACCCACCGATTGAGACCACTTTGTGGATCATAGTCATGAGTCGTCTCAAAAAGGTAATCCTTAGTACCTGAGATGTCTACGTACTTTAGTGCGGGTGCTGCTGTACATTTAGCCTAACCTAACGTCATCCGTAACTGGGTGATCATAACGGTTCGAGGCTGGTTGCAGTGGGAGTCGTGCTGGAGGCCTAGATAGTCAATATGGGATTTGCACCTTCTTTTAACTAAGAAGAGATATTTCTGGGCCCCTCGGCGATCGATACTGACAGAAATGCATGGCCATGCTCGGACAGAACTGATGTGTCCTAATCTGTCTGTTTCAGTTCAGTATGAGATCATGGAGTCGAGAAACATAATCGTGTTTGCTACGGTTGATCTAATCCATGCCTAGCATTCACATTGAAATATCGCGATGCATGGGATATAACCTAAGTTTCTTTTTGGAAGGCTGTTTCAACAAGAATGCCCGAATGGGAGTCAGAGTTTTTATGACCTTGGTTGCCTAAAGTGTCTAGCCATGACCTCCTTTAGGCGCATGCTGCAGGACAGTATGTCGTCTTACACAAGTGGGAGTATGTTAGTGTATGGTGTGTAAAGATGACATTACTACTGCATCATGGCTGATTTCATAAAACACTTGAGGGTCACACCGATGAGCACAACTGAGCAGATGCAATTAAACTATTGAATAAATGATATTGGATATTGTTTATGACATGGAATGATCATTGAGATTAAATTAATGTGTGATTAATTATATCTCAAAGTACGGGGGCTAAAAGTACAATATAAGATATTGTAAGTGATTTAATTGTCATTGGATGATAATTAAATGAATAGTTATCTAGTCTTTTATTTATTATTGGATATTAAATAAAAGATATATTTATTTGAATTGATATTGTCATCTAGTTATTAGATAATTAGAATGATAATCATAAACAAATAAATAGAGATGATTAAAAATAATTATATGCTCGTTTATATATTATTAGATAATATATAAAAGATAAATATTATTTAATAGATATATAATTATAGAGATAATTATATAAGGTTTAAATAATAAAGATAGTTATTAAGATATATATTATATTTATATATATTAAAGTTTTAATTAATATATATATATATAATATATATATACATACGGGACCACACATATATAAAAAAAAAAGATATGCATGATAGAGATCATGTGTGTGACCTAATGTTTTGAAAACCGCCGCACAGACACATGAGTGGACGTGTGTGTGTGATGGTATTTTCTGGCCGTACGAACCTAACACACGATTGTGTGTTTGGTTTTCCCGTTCTTCGTGTGTTTGATTGCATACCTGGCGCCGCTCGATCGTGTTATCATCGGTGGATACCGAAAGCGTCTCATTCGTGTATTCTTGTCATCGAATACAAAGGTATGATTTATATGCTTTCATATTTACTTATCTTATGTTTTACTTGATGATCCGTGTACGGAATTCGTTAATTTTCAAAAGCTTCCGCTGTGCGTTAATAAGATTAATGTTTATGTTTTTATGAAAAACCATACGAATTCCCAACAGAATGGAATTGAATTGATTGTATATAACCTAGGTTTATAAAATTACTTAATTAATTTTAACCTAAGTTTTATTATTCATGGAATGGAATGGAATTTAATTGAATTGATTCTATATAACCTAAGTTTATAAAACTACTTGATTAATTTAACCTAAGTTTTATTATTCATGGAATGGAATGGAATTGAATTTATTGTATAAATTACTTGATTAATTTTAACCTAAGTTTTATTATTCACTTTAGTTTAATTGAGAAGTTATGTTTTTGCAAATCTCGAACTGTTAGTTAAATTTCTCAAGCTGTTAATGCATTTTCTCAAGCTGTTAAGTGTTTTATAACCTGGGTTTTATAAAATTACTAGATTAATTTTAACGCAAGTTTTATTATTCATAGAATGGAATAGAATTGAATTGATTATATATAACCTAGGTTTAGAAAATTACTTGACTAATTTTAACCTAAGTTGTATTATTAATGGAATGAATTGGAATTGAATTGATTCAATATAACCTATGTTTATAAAATTACTTGATTAATTTAACCTAAGTTTTATTATTCATGGAATAAAATGGAGTTGAATTGATTCTATATAACCTAAGTTTTATAAAACTACTTGATTAATTTTAGCCTAAGTTTTATTATTCATGGAATGAAATGCAATTGAATTAATTATATATAACCGAAGTTTATAAAATTACTTGATTAATTTTAACCTAAGTTTTATTATTTATGGAATGGAATGGAATTGAATTGATTCCATATAACCTAGGTTTATAAAATTACTTGATTAATTTTAACCTATGTTTTATTATTTATGGTATGGAATGGAATGGAATTGATTATATATAACCTAAGTTTATAAAATTATTTGATGAATTTTAAGCTGAGTTTTATTATTAATGGAATGGAATAGAATTGAATTGGTTCTATATAACCTAAGTTTATTATATTACTTGAATATTTTTAACCTAAGTTTTATTGTTCATGGTATGGAATGGAATTGAATTGATTATATATAACCTAGGTTTATAAAATTACTTGATGAATTAACCTAAGTTTTATTATTCCTGGAATTGAATGGAATTGAATTGATTCTATATAACCTAAGTTTATAAAATTTCTTGGTTAATTTTAACCTAAGTTTTATTATTCATGGAATAGAATGGAAAAGAATTGATTGCATATATAACCTAAGTTTTATAAAATTACTTGATTAATTTTAGCCTAAGTTTTATTATTCATGGAATGAAATGGAATTGAATTGATTCTATATAACCTAAGTTTATAAAATTAGTTGATTAATTTTAACCTAAGTTTTATTATTCATGGAATGGAATGGAATTTAATTTAATTGATTCTATATAACCTAAGTTTATAAAACTACTTGATTAATTTAACCTAAGTTTTATTATTAATGGAATGGAATGGAATTGAATTTATTGTATATAACCTAAGTTTATAAATTACTTGATTAATTTTAACCTAAGTTTTATTATTCACTTTAGTTTAATTGAGAAGTTATGTTTTTGCAAATCTCGAACTGTTAGTTCAATTTCTCAAGCTGTTAATACATTTTCTCAAGCTGTTAAGTCTTTTATAACCTGAGTTTTATTAAATTACTAGATTAATTTTAACCCAAGTTTTATTATTCATAGAATGGAATAGAATTGAATTGATTATATATAACCTAGGTTATAAAATTACTTGATTAATTTTAACCTAAGTTGTATTATTAATGGAATGAAATGGAATTGAATTGATTCTATCTAACCTAAGTTTATAAAATTACTTGATTAAGTTAACCTAAGTTTTATTATTCATGGAATGGAATGGAATTGAATTGATTCTATATAACCAAAGTTTATAAAATTACTTGATTAATTTTAACCTAAGTTTTATTATTCATGGAATGGAATAGAATTGAATTGGTTCTATATAACCTAAGTTTATTATATTACTTGAATATTTTTAACCTAAGTTTTATTATTCATGGTATGGTATGGAATTGAATTGATTATATATAACCTAAGTTTATAAAATCACTTGATGAATTAACCTAAGTTTTATTATTCCTGGAATTGAATGGAATTGAATTGATTCTATATAACCTAAGTTTATAAAATTTCTTGGTTAATTTTAACCTAAGTTTTATTATTCATGGAATAGAATGGAAAAGAATTGATTGTATATATAACCTAAGTTTTATAAAACTACTTGATTAATTTTAGCCTAAGTTTTATTATTCATGGAATGAAATGGAATTGAATTAACTATATATAACCGAAGTTTATAAAATTACTTGATTAATTTTAACCTAAGTTTTATTATTTATGGAATGGAATGGAATTGAATTGATTCCATATAACCTAGGTTTATAAAATTACTTGATTAATTTTAACCTATGTTTTATTATTTATGGTATGGAATGGAATGGAATTGATTATATATAACCTAAGTTTATAAAATTATTTGATGAATTTTTAGCTGAGGTTTATTATTCATGGAATGGAATAGAATTGAATTGGTTCTATATAACCTAAGTTTATTATATTACTTGAATATTTTTAACCTAAGTTTTATTATTCATGGTATGGAATGGAATTGAATTGATTATATATAACCTAGTTTTATAAAATTACTTGATGAATTAACCTAAGTTTTATTATTCCTGGAATTGAATGGAATTGAATTGATTCTATATAACCTAAGTTTATAAAATTTCTTGGTTAATTTTAACCTAAGTTTTATTATTCATGGAATAGAATGGAAAAGAATTGATTGCATATATAACCTACTTGATGAATTTTAACCTAAGTTTTATTATTCATGAAATGGAATTAAACTGAATTGTTTCTATATAACCTAAGTTTATAAAATTACTTGATTAATTTCAACCTAAGTTTTATTATTCATGGAATGGAATGGAATTGAATTGATTATATATAACCTAAGTTTATAAAATTACTTGATTAATTTTAACCTAAGTTTTATTATTCATGGAATGGAATAGAATTGAAATGGTTCTATATAACCTAAGTTTATTATATTACTTGAATATTTTTAACCTAAGTTTTATTATTCATGGTATGGAATGGAATTGAATTGATTATATATAACCTAAGTTTATAAAATCACTTGATGAATTAACCTAAGTTTTATTATTTCTGGAATTGAATAGAATTGAATTGATTCTATATAACCTAAGTTTATAAAATTTCTTGGTTAATTTTAACCTAAGTTTTATTATTCATGGAATAGAATGGAAAAGAATTGATTGTATAGATAACCTAAGTTTTATAAAATTACTTGATTAATTTTAGCCTAAGTTTTATTATTCATGGAATGAAGTGGAATTGAATTGATTATATATAACCTAGGTTTATAAAATTACTTGATTATTTTTAACCTAAGTTGTATTATTAGTTGAATGAAATGGAATTGAATTGATTCTATATAACCTAAGTTTATAAAATTACTTGATTAATTTAACCTAAGTTTTATTATTCATGGAATGGTATGGAATTGAATTGATTCTATATAACCTAGGTTTATAAAATTACTTGATTAATTTTAACCTATGTTTTATTATTCATGGTATGGAATGGAATTGAATTGATTATATACAACCTAAGTTTATGAAATTACTTGATGAATTTTAACCTAAGTTTTATTATTCATGAAATGTAATTAAACTGAATTGGTTCTATATAACCTAAGTTTATAAAATTACTTGATTATTTTTAACCTAAGTTTTATTATTCATGCTATGGAATGGAATTGAATTGATTATATATAACCTAGGTTTATAAAATTACTTGATGAATTAATAGTTTTATTATTCCTGGAATTGAATGGAATTGAATTGATTCTATATAACCTAAGTTTATAAAATTTCTTGGTTAATTTTAACCTAAGTTTTATTATTAATGGAATAGAATGGAAAAGAATTGATTGTATATATAACCTAAGTTTTATAAAATTACTTGATTAATTTTAGCCTAAGTTTTATTATTCATGGAATGAAATGGAATTGAATTAATTATATATAACCGAAGTTTATAAAATTACTTGATTAATTTTAACCTAAGTTTTATTATTCATGGAATGGAATGGAATTGAATTGATTCTATATAACCTAGGTTTATAAAATTACTTGATTAATTGTAACCTATGTTTTATTATTTATGGTATGGAATGGCATGGAATTGATTATATATAACCTAAGTTTATAAAATTATTTGATGAATTTTAAGCTAAGTTTTATTATTCATGGAATGGAATGGAAGTGAATTGATTCTATATAACCTAAGTTTATAAAATTACTTGATTAATTTAACCTAAGTTTTATTATTCATGGAATGGAATATAATTGAATTTATTGTATATAACCTAAGTGTATAAAATTACTTGATTAATTTTAACCTAAGTTTTATTATTCACTTTAGTTTAATTGAGAAATTACGCTTTTGCAAATCTCGAACTGTTAGTTCAATTTCTCAAGCTGTTAATACATTTTCTCAAGCTGTTAAGTGTTTTATAACCTGAGTTTTATAAAATTACTAGATTAATTTTAACCCAAGTTTTATTATTCATAGAATGGAATAGAATTGAATTGATTATATATAACCTAGGTTATAAAATTACTTGATTAATTTTAACCTAAGTTTTATTATTAATGGAATGAAATGGAATTGAATTGATTCTATATAACCTAAGTTTATAAAATTACTTGATTAAGTTAACCTAAGTTTTATTATTCATGGAATGGAATGGAATTGAATTGATTCTATATAACCTAAGTTTATAAAATTACTTGTTTAATTTTAACCTATGTTTTATTATTCATGGTATGGAATGGAATTGAATTGATTATATACAACCTAAGTTAATAAAATTACTTGATGAATTTTAACCTAAGTTTTATTATTCACTTTAGTTTAATTGAGAAGTTATGTTTTTGCAAATCTCGAACTGTTAGTTCAATTTCTCAAGCTGTTAATACATTTTCTCAAGCTGTTAAGTGTTTTATAACCTGAGTTTTATAAAATTACTAGATTAATTTTAACCCAAGTTTTATTATTCATAGAATGGAATAGAATTGAATTGATTATATATAACCTAGGTTATAAAATTACTTGATTAATTTTAACCTAAGTTGTATTATTAATGGAATGAAATGGAATTGAATTGATTCTATATAACCTAAGTTTATAAAATTACTTGATTAATTTTAACCTAAGTTTTATTATTCATGGAATTGAATGAGATTGATTTGATTGTATATAACCTTAGTTTATAAAATTACTTGATTAATTTTAACCTAAGTTTTATTATTCATGGAATGGAATGGAATTTAATTTAATTGATTCTATATAACCTAAGTTTATAAAACTACTTGATTAATTTAACCTAAGTTTTATTATTAATGGAATGGAATGGAATTGAATTTATTGTATATAACCTAAGTTTATAAATTACTTGATTAATTTTAACCTAAGTTTTATTATTCACTTTAGTTTAATTGAGAAGTTATGTTTTTGCAAATCTCGAACTGTTAGTTCAATTTCTCAAGCTGTTAATACATTTTCTCAAGCTGTTAAGTCTTTTATAACCTGAGTTTTATTAAATTACTAGATTAATTTTAACCCAAGTTTTATTATTCATAGAATGGAATAGAATTGAATTGATTATATATAACCTAGGTTATAAAATTACTTGATTAATTTTAACCTAAGTTGTATTATTAATGGAATGAAATGGAATTGAATTGATTCTATCTAACCTAAGTTTATAAAATTACTTGATTAAGTTAACCTAAGTTTTATTATTCATGGAATGGAATGGAATTGAATTGATTCTATATAACCAAAGTTTATAAAATTACTTGATTAATTTTAACCTAAGTTTTATTATTCATGGAATGGAATAGAATTGAATTGGTTCTATATAACCTAAGTTTATTATATTACTTGAATATTTTTAACCTAAGTTTTATTATTCATGGTATGGTATGGAATTGAATTGATTATATATAACCTAAGTTTATAAAATCACTTGATGAATTAACCTAAGTTTTATTATTCCTGGAATTGAATGGAATTGAATTGATTCTATATAACCTAAGTTTATAAAATTTCTTGGTTAATTTTAACCTAAGTTTTATTATTCATGGAATAGAATGGAAAAGAATTGATTGTATATATAACCTAAGTTTTATAAAACTACTTGATTAATTTTAGCCTAAGTTTTATTATTCATGGAATGAAATGGAATTGAATTAACTATATATAACCGAAGTTTATAAAATTACTTGATTAATTTTAACCTAAGTTTTATTATTTATGGAATGGAATGGAATTGAATTGATTCCATGTAACCTAGGTTTATAAAATTACTTGATTAATTTTAACCTATGTTTTATTATTTATGGTATGGAATGGAATGGAATTGATTATATATAACCTAAGTTTATAAAATTATTTGATGAATTTTTAGCTGAGGTTTATTATTCATGGAATGGAATAGAATTGAATTGGTTCTATATAACCTAAGTTTATTATATTACTTGAATATTTTTAACCTAAGTTTTATTATTCATGGTATGGAATGGAATTGAATTGATTATATATAACCTAGTTTTATAAAATTACTTGATGAATTAACCTAAGTTTAATTATTCCTGGAATTGAATGGAATTGAATTGATTCTATATAACCTAAGTTTATAAAATTTCTTGGTTAATTTTAACCTAAGTTTTATTATTCATGGAATAGAATGGAAAAGAATTGATTGCATATATAACCTACTTGATGAATTTTAACCTAAGTTTTATTATTCATGAAATGGAATTAAACTGAATTGTTTCTATATAACCTAAGTTTATAAAATTACTTGATTAATTTCAACCTAAGTTTTATTATTCATGGAATGGAATGGAATTGAATTGATTATATATAACCTAAGTTTATAAAATTACTTGATTAATTTTAACCTAAGTTTTATTATTCATGGAATGGAATAGAATTGAAATGGTTCTATATAACCTAAGTTTATTATATTACTTGAATATTTTTAACCTAAGTTTTATTATTCATGGTATGGAATGGAATTGAATTGATTATATATAACCTAAGTTTATAAAATCACTTGATGAATTAACCTAAGTTTTATTATTTCTGGAATTGAATAGAATTGAATTGATTCTATATAACCTAAGTTTATAAAATTTCTTGGTTAATTTTAACCTAAGTTTTATTATTCATGGAATAGAATGGAAAAGAATTGATTGTATAGATAACCTAAGTTTTATAAAATTACTTGATTAATTTTAGCCTAAGTTTTATTATTCATGGAATGAAGTGGAATTGAATTGATTATATATAACCTAGGTTTATAAAATTACTTGATTATTTTTAACCTAAGTTGTATTATTAGTTGAATGAAATGGAATTGAATTGATTCTATATAACCTAAGTTTATAAAATTACTTGATTAATTTAACCTAAGTTTTATTATTCATGGAATGGTATGGAATTGAATTGATTCTATATAACCTAGGTTTATAAAATTACTTGATTAATTTTAACCTATGTTTTATTATTCATGGTATGGAATGGAATTGAATTGATTATATACAACCTAAGTTTATGAAATTACTTGATGAATTTTAACCTAAGTTTTATTATTCATGAAATGTAATTAAACTGAATTGGTTCTATATAACCTAAGTTTATAAAATTACTTGATTATTTTTAACCTAAGTTTTATTATTCATGCTATGGAATGGAATTGAATTGATTATATATAACCTAGGTTTATAAAATTACTTGATGAATTAATAGTTTTATTATTCCTGGAATTCAATGGAATTGAATTGATTCTATATAACCTAAGTTTATAAAATTTCTTGGTTAATTTTAACCTAAGTTTTATTATTAATGGAATAGAATGGAAAAGAATTGATTGTATATATAACCTAAGTTTTATAAAATTACTTGATTAATTTTAGCCTAAGTTTTATTATTCATGGAATGAAATGGAATTGAATTAATTATATATAACCGAAGTTTATAAAATTACTTGATTAATTTTAACCTAAGTTTTATTATTCATGGAATGGAATGGAATGGAATTGAATTTATTCTATATAACCTAGGTTTATAAAATTACTTGATTAATTTTAACCTATGTTTTATTATTTATGGTATGGAATGGACTGGAATTGATTATATATAACCTAAGTTTATAAAATTATTTGATGAATTTTAAGCTAAGTTTTATTATTCATGGAATGGAATGGAAGTGAATTGATTCTATATAACCTAAGTTTATAAAACTACTTGATTAATTTAACCTAAGTTTTATTATTCATAGAATGGAATTGAATTGAATTTATTGTAGATAACCTAAGTGTATAAAATTACTTGATTAATTTTAACCTAAGTTTTATTATTCACTTTAGTTTAATTGAGAAATTACGCTTTTGCAAATCTCGAACTGTTAGTTTAATTTCACAAGTTGTTAGTGCATTTTCTCAAGCTGTTAAGTGTTTTATAACCTGAGTTTTATAAAATTACTAGATTAATTTTAACCCAAGTTTTATTATTCATAGAATGGAATAGAATTGAATTGATTATATATAACCTAGGTTATAAAATTACTTGATTAATTTTAACCTAAGTTTTATTATTAATGGAATGAAATGGAATTGAATTGATTCTATATAACCTAAGTTTATAAAATTACTTGATTAAGTTAACCTAAGTTTTATTATTCATGGAATGGAATGGAATTGAATTGATTCTATATAACCTAAGTTTATAAAATTACTTGTTTAATTTTAACCTATGTTTTATTATTCATGGTATGGAATGGAATTGAATTGATTATATACAACCTAAGTTAATAAAATTACTTGATGAATTTTAACCTAAGTTTTATTATTCACTTTAGTTTAATTGAGAAGTTATGTTTTTGCAAATCTCGAACTGTTAGTTCAATTTCTCAAGCTGTTAATACATTTTCTCAAGCTGTTAAGTGTTTTATAACCTGAGTTTTATAAAATTACTAGATTAATTTTAACCCAAGTTTTATTATTCATAGAATGGAATAGAATTGAATTGATTATATATAACCTAGGTTATAAAATTACTTGATTAATTTTAACCTAAGTTTTATTATTAATGGAATGAAATGGAATTGAATTGATTCTATATAACCTAAGTTTATAAAATTACTTGATTAAGTTAACCTAAGTTTTATTATTCATGGAATGGAATGGAATTGAATTGATTCTATATAACCTAAGTTTATAAAATTACTTGTTTAATTTTAACCTATGTTTTATTATTCATGGTATGGAATGGAATTGAATTGATTATATACAACCTAAGTTAATAAAATTACTTGATGAATTTTAACCTAAGTTTTATTATTCACTTTAGTTTAATTGAGAAGTTATGTTTTTGCAAATCTCGAACTGTTAGTTCAATTTCTCAAGCTGTTAATACATTTTCTCAAGCTGTTAAGTGTTTTATAACCTGAGTTTTATAAAATTACTAGATTAATTTTAACCCAAGTTTTATTATTCATAGAATGGAATAGAATTGAATTGATTATATATAACCTAGGTTATAAAATTACTTGATTAATTTTAACCTAAGTTGTATTATTAATGGAATGAAATGGAATTGAATTGATTCTATCTAACCTAAGTTTATAAAATTACTTGATTAAGTTAACCTAAGTTTTATTATTCATGGAATGGAATGGAATTGAATTGATTCTATATAACCAAAGTTTATAAAATTACTTGATTAATTTTAACCTAAGTTTTATTATTCATGGAATGGAATAGAATTGAATTGGTTCTATATAACCTAAGTTTATTATATTACTTGAATATTTTTAACCTAAGTTTTATTATTCATGGTATGGTATGGAATTGAATTGATTATATATAACCTAAGTTTATAAAATCACTTGATGAATTAACCTAAGTTTTATTATTCCTGGAATTGAATGGAATTGAATTGATTCTATATAACCTAAGTTTATAAAATTTCTTGGTTAATTTTAACCTAAGTTTTATTATTCATGGAATAGAATGGAAAAGAATTGATTGTATATATAACCTAAGTTTTATAAAACTACTTGATTAATTTTAGCCTAAGTTTTATTATTCATGGAATGAAATGGAATTGAATTAACTATATATAACCGAAGTTTATAAAATTACTTGATTAATTTTAACCTAAGTTTTATTATTTATGGAATGGAATGGAATTGAATTGATTCCATGTAACCTAGGTTTATAAAATTACTTGATTAATTTTAACCTATGTTTTATTATTTATGGTATGGAATGGAATGGAATTGATTATATATAACCTAAGTTTATAAAATTATTTGATGAATTTTTAGCTGAGGTTTATTATTCATGGAATGGAATAGAATTGAATTGGTTCTATATAACCTAAGTTTATTATATTACTTGAATATTTTTAACCTAAGTTTTATTATTCATGGTATGGAATGGAATTGAATTGATTATATATAACCTAGTTTTATAAAATTACTTGATGAATTAACCTAAGTTTAATTATTCCTGGAATTGAATGGAATTGAATTGATTCTATATAACCTAAGTTTATAAAATTTCTTGGTTAATTTTAACCTAAGTTTTATTATTCATGGAATAGAATGGAAAAGAATTGATTGCATATATAACCTACTTGATGAATTTTAACCTAAGTTTTATTATTCATGAAATGGAATTAAACTGAATTGTTTCTATATAACCTAAGTTTATAAAATTACTTGATTAATTTCAACCTAAGTTTTATTATTCATGGAATGGAATGGAATTGAATTGATTATATATAACCTAAGTTTATAAAATTACTTGATTAATTTTAACCTAAGTTTTATTATTCATGGAATGGAATAGAATTGAAATGGTTCTATATAACCTAAGTTTATTATATTACTTGAATATTTTTAACCTAAGTTTTATTATTCATGGTATGGAATGGAATTGAATTGATTATATATAACCTAAGTTTATAAAATCACTTGATGAATTAACCTAAGTTTTATTATTTCTGGAATTGAATAGAATTGAATTGATTCTATATAACCTAAGTTTATAAAATTTCTTGGTTAATTTTAACCTAAGTTTTATTATTCATGGAATAGAATGGAAAAGAATTGATTGTATAGATAACCTAAGTTTTATAAAATTACTTGATTAATTTTAGCCTAAGTTTTATTATTCATGGAATGAAGTGGAATTGAATTGATTATATATAACCTAGGTTTATAAAATTACTTGATTATTTTTAACCTAAGTTGTATTATTAGTTGAATGAAATGGAATTGAATTGATTCTATATAACCTAAGTTTATAAAATTACTTGATTAATTTAACCTAAGTTTTATTATTCATGGAATGGTATGGAATTGAATTGATTCTATATAACCTAGGTTTATAAAATTACTTGATTAATTTTAACCTATGTTTTATTATTCATGGTATGGAATGGAATTGAATTGATTATATACAACCTAAGTTTATGAAATTACTTGATGAATTTTAACCTAAGTTTTATTATTCATGAAATGTAATTAAACTGAATTGGTTCTATATAACCTAAGTTTATAAAATTACTTGATTATTTTTAACCTAAGTTTTATTATTCATGCTATGGAATGGAATTGAATTGATTATATATAACCTAGGTTTATAAAATTACTTGATGAATTAATAGTTTTATTATTCCTGGAATTGAATGGAATTGAATTGATTCTATATAACCTAAGTTTATAAAATTTCTTGGTTAATTTTAACCTAAGTTTTATTATTAATGGAATAGAATGGAAAAGAATTGATTGTATATATAACCTAAGTTTTATAAAATTACTTGATTAATTTTAGCCTAAGTTTTATTATTCATGGAATGAAATGGAATTGAATTAATTATATATAACCGAAGTTTATAAAATTACTTGATTAATTTTAACCTAAGTTTTATTATTCATGGAATGGAATGGAATTGAATTGATTCTATATAACCTAGGTTTATAAAATTACTTGATTAATTGTAACCTATGTTTTATTATTTATGGTATGGAATGGCATGGAATTGATTATATATAACCTAAGTTTATAAAATTATTTGATGAATTTTAAGCTAAGTTTTATTATTCATGGAATGGAATGGAAGTGAATTGATTCTATATAACCTAAGTTTATAAAATTACTTGATTAATTTAACCTAAGTTTTATTATTCATGGAATGGAATATAATTGAATTTATTGTATATAACCTAAGTGTATAAAATTACTTGATTAATTTTAACCTAAGTTTTATTATTCACTTTAGTTTAATTGAGAAATTACGCTTTTGCAAATCTCAAACTGTTAGTTCAATTTCTCAAGCTGTTAATACATTTTCTCAAGCTGTTAAGTGATTTATAACCTGAGTTTTATAAAATTACTAGATTAATTTTAACCCAAGTTTTATTATTCATAGAATGGAATAGAATTGAATTGATTATATATAACCTAGGTTATAAAATTACTTGATTAATTTTAACCTAAGTTTTATTATTAATGGAATGAAATGGAATTGAATTGATTCTATATAACCTAAGTTTATAAAATTACTTGATTAAGTTAACCTAAGTTTTATTATTCATGGAATGGAATGGAATTGAATTGATTCTATATAACCTAAGTTTATAAAATTACTTGTTTAATTTTAACCTATGTTTTATTATTCATGGTATGGAATGGAATTGAATTGATTATATACAACCTAAGTTAATAAAATTACTTGATGAATTTTAACCTAAGTTTTATTATTCACTTTAGTTTAATTGAGAAGTTATGTTTTTGCAAATCTCGAACTGTTAGTTCAATTTCTCAAGCTGTTAATACATTTTCTCAAGCTGTTAAGTGATTTATAACCTGAGTTTTATAAAATTACTAGATTAATTTTAACCCAAGTTTTATTATTCATAGAATGGAATAGAATTGAATTGATTATATATAACCTAGGTTATAAAATTACTTGATTAATTTTAACCTAAGTTGTATTATTAATGGAATGAAATGGAATTGAATTGATTCTATATAACCTAAGTTTATAAAATTACTTGATTAAGTTAACCTAAGTTTTACTATTCATGGAATGGAATGGAATTGAATTGATTCTATATAACCTAAGTTTATAAAATTACTTGATTAATTTTAACCTATGTTTTATTATTCATGGTATGGAATGGAATTGAATTGATTATATACAACCTAAGTTAATAAAATTACTTGATGAATTTTAACCTAAGTTTTATTATTCATGAAATGGAATGAAACTGAATTGTTTCTATATAACCTAAGTTTATAAAATTACTTGATTAATTTCAATCTAGGTTTTATTATTCATGGAATTGAATGGAATTGAAATGATTATATATAACCTAAGTTTATAAAATTACTTGATTAATTTTAACCTAAGTTTTATTATTCATGGAATGGAATAGAATTGAATTGGTTCTATATAACCTAAATTTATTATATTACTTGAATATTTTTAACCTAAGTTTTATTATTCATGGTATGGAATGGAATTGAATTGATTATATATAACCTAAGTTTATAAAATTATTTGATGAATTAACCTAATTTTATTATTCCTGGAATTGAATGGAATTGAATTGATTCTATATAACCTAAGTTTATAAAATTTCTTGGTTAATTTTAACCTAAGTTTTATTATTCATGGAATAGAATGGAAAAGAATTGATTGTATATATAACCTAAGTTTATAAAATTTCTTGGTTAATTTTAACCTAAGTTTTATTATTCATGGAAAAGAATTGATTGTATATATAACCTAGGTTTTATAAAATTACTTGATTAATTTTAGCCTAAGTTTTATTATTCATGGATTGAAATGGAATTGAATTAATTATTTATAACCGAATTTTATAAAATTACTTGACTAATTTTAACCTAAGTTTTATTATTCATGGAATGGAATGGAATTGAATTGATTCTATATAACCTAGGTTTTTAAAATTACTTGATTAATTTTAACCTATGTTTTATTATTTATGGTATGGAATGGAATGGAATTGATTATATATAACTTAAGTTTATAAAATTATTTGATGAATTTTAAGCTAAGTTTTATTATTCAAGAAATGGAATGGAAGTGAATTGATTCTATATAACCTAAGTTTATAAAATTACTTGATTAATTTAACCTAAGTTTTATTATTCATGGAATGGAATGGAATTGAATTTATTGTATATAACCTAAGTGTATAAAATTACTTGATTAATTATAACCTAAGTTTTATCATTCACTTTAGTTTAATTGAGAAATTACGCTTTTGCAAATCTCGAACTGTTAGTTTAATTTCACAAGTTGTTAGTGCATTTTCTCAAGCTGTTAGGTGTTTTATAACCTAAGTTTTAAAAAATTATTTGATTAATTTTAACCTAAGTTTTATTATTCATGGAATGGAATGGAATTGAATTGATTATATATAACCTAGGTTTATAAAATTACTTGATTAATTTTAACCTAAGTTTTACTATTCATGGAATGTAACCGAATTGAATTGATTCTATATAACCTAAGTTTATAAAATTACTTGATTAATTTAACCTAAGTTTTATTATTCATGGAATTGAATAGATTGTATATAACCTAAGTTTATAAAATTAGTTCATTAATTTTAATCTAAGTTTTATTATTCACTTTAGTTTAATTGAGAAATTACGCTTTTGCAGATCTCGAACAGTTAGTTTAATTTTACAAGCTATTAAGTGTTTTATAACCTAAGTTTTATAAAATTATTTGATTAATTTTAAACTAAGTTTTATTATTCATGGAATGGAATGCAATTGAATTGATTATATATAACCTAGGTTTATAAAATTACTTGATCAATTTTAACCTAAGTTTTATTATTTATGGAATGTAATGGAATTGAATTGATTGTATATAACCTAAGTTTATAAAATTGTTAGTATATGGTGTTTAAAGATGGCAATTACTACTGCATCATGACTGATTTCATAAAACACTTGAGGGTCACACCGATGAGCACAACTGAGCAGATGCAATTAAACTATTGAATAAATGATATTGGATATTGTTTATGACACGAAATGATCATTGAGATTAAGTTAATGTGTGATTAATTAGATCTCAAAGTACGGTGTTTAAAAGTGCAATATTAGATATTGTATTGATTGTCATTGGATGATAATTAAATAATTATCTGGTCTTTTATTTATTATTTGATGTTAAATAAAAGATTGATTTATTTGAATTAGTATTATCATCTATTATTGGATAATTGGATGGATAATTATAAACAAATAAATAAGATATAATTATAAATAATTATCTAGTCATTTATATATTATTAGATACTGTATAAAAGTTTAATATTATTTAAAGGGTATATAATTATTGAGATAATTATATAAGGTTTAAATAATAAAGATAATTATCAAGATATATATTATATTATTATATTAGATTTTAATTAAATTAAAACTCATATATAATTAATATATATATATATATATATATATATATATATATATATATATATATATATATATATATATATATATATATATATATATATAGAATATGGTTCGTGTGAGTACCTAAAAAATGCAGAGTACCGTGAGTACCTGTGAACACACGGGTTTCAGATGTGAACTTGCTCCGAAAAAAAGTTTTTTTTTTTGAATTTTTTTTCATATTTATTTAGATACAAATAATATAAGGCTATTCGTAAAAAATTATATACATTTACATTTTCTATCATCTTAAAAGTCATGTGAACGTGAAAAAATTCATGTGAACATGCTTAGTTGTGAACACACGTTCACAACAGTACGGTTCATGTGAACACACACATTTCACATAGTTTTAGTGTGTGTTTAGATGTGATTTTTTGCAAGTAGTCTTGTACTATTAATTTAAACTTGATTATGAAAAAAAATTTCAAAAAAAATGATTTTAAGCGAGGTACCTCCGGTAGTCTTATATTTTTATACATATATATGTATATATATATATTTTTATACATATATATGTATATATATATATATATATACATATATATATATATATATACATATATACATATATATATATATACACATATATATATATATAGATATATATA
>JAANYP010007055.1:0-74274 GCA_020465985.1 Centrapalus pauciflorus | reverse complement strand
ACTCATGAAATCTAAGTATGAAATGAGTATGATGGGAGAACTAACTTTCTTTTTAGGATTACAGGTTAAACAAACCTCAACTGGAATTTTTTATAAATCAAAGAAAGTACACTTTAGATCTATTGAAAAAGTTTAAATTTGATCAAAGTTCTCCTATTAAAACCCCAATGGCAACCAATGTAAAATTGGATGCTGATGCCAGTGGCAAAGCTGTTTTAGTAACAGCTTACAGAGGCATGATTGGAAGCTTTGCTTATACTTAACTGCTAGTAGACCTGATATTATGTTTGCCACCTGTCTGTGTGCTAGGTTCCAAGCTGATCCAAAGGAATCTCATCTAGCTGCTGTTAAAAGAATCTTCAGATACCTAAAGGGTACACCAGGTTTGGGTCTTTGGTATCCCAAAGACTCAAGCCCTGAACTAACAGGTTATTCAGATTCTGATTTTGCAGGCTGCAGGCTAGACAGGAAAAGCACAACAGGAGGATGTCAACTCCTTGGTGGAAAGTTGATCAGTTGGAGTAGCAAGAAGCAGAACTCAGTGTCCACTTCTACTGCTGAAGCTGAGTACATTGCTGTTGGAAGCTGCTGTGGGCAGATTCTGTGGATGCAGCATCAGCTTGAAGATTATGGCCTTGTGTATAGGAAAACTCCTATTCTGTGTGATAATACAAGTGCCATAGCCATCTCCAACAATCCAGTATTTCATTCAAGAACAAAGCATATTGAAGTCAGACATCACTTCATCAGGGATCACATTCAGTAAGGTAATGTGGAGGTAAGTTTTATTTCCACTAATGAACAGCTTGCAGACATTTTCACCAAACCTCTTGATGAAATTAGGTTTAATTACCTTGTCAGCAAGCTGGGCATGTTAAACAAGAGTGACTAAGTGTTTCTCAAAGGTCTACAAAGTTGTATGTTTCACACTGCTCAAGTTTCTCAGAACAGCTTAGACAGAACAGGTTATATATGTTCTGTACTTAGTCATTTGTCTGAAAAACTTGAACAGCTTGAGCATACAACAGGCTGAACAAAATCAGTTTATTCGTCCAGCCTGCTCTAATGGTTCAATCCTCAACCTGTTCATTTCTTCACACTGTCTTACAAGTTTTTCTCTTGTAACCTGTTCACCTATTGAACACAACCTGCTCTTATAAAAGAGAGCAGGCTGGAGGAACAGCTTGAAAGATGAACAGCTTGAAGATTGAACAGCTTGTGATGACCTTGGTCATCACAGGGTTGACCAACAGCTTAGACCAAAAATTTTAATTACCTTTCTTCAAGATTAAGTTACTTAATTAATATTTTATTTAACTTAATTACTGCGGATAATGTGGATTACGTGTGTAAGTGATTAAAAAGAAATCAAGTGGTCTGACAAACGGTCTGACATGGACAACCGTTCCGTTTTCCGTTAACGACTTTTTCAAATCAAACCGCCCAAAATCTTCTCTCTCATACACACTCACATTCAAATCCTATAAATACCAAACTACTGTTTCATTTTCTTCATCATTTCCAGAAATCCTCAAGAACCCTAAAAATCGACTAAGTGTCTTTTGCTTCTTCACACTTCAAAACTTCCCAAATGGCTCACAACCCTAATCCCTTTCTCCCAGTGTTCGTTGGTGATGATGTTGCCAAACACTCATCAGTCACCACAATGCTGACCATCAAACCCACAAACTACGTAGCAAACCTCACTATTCCCAAAAACTATGTGGGAAAAGGCTACGATCAAATGGTGGAGTTTCTGCAAGTTCATTCGTTGAACTATGCCATGACTGCAACTCCTGGTGTCCTGTACCAGGAGATGGTGTATGAATTCTGGTACACTTGTTCTTACAACCCCAACACCACAGTCATCAAAGGGACTATTCTTAATGGGACTCAAACCATTGAGATAACTGCTGATCTTCTGAGGGAGGTTCTTCATCTGCCTGTTGCTGAGTCATATGATCTGCCTCAGCCTGAGAACGAGCAAATGGGAAATCTGCTACGCTTCTGTGGTGTAGCAGAACCCAAAATTGGAGCAACATTGTATAGGAAGGATTTGTCTCCTACCCCAGCTTTCTATTTGCCTCGGTAGAGATGAAGTTCCAATAGTCCTACAGCTTGTGGATGGGACTACTCTTGACATGGCTAAGTGGATCTTTTTGAACCTGAGAAACCTGGTGCAGCAAGAGCCAAGACCAGCTGCTGTCCGTTATCCCAGGTTTCTGAGCCTTATTTTCAGCCATGTTTGTGGTGAGCAACTATACAACTCCCAGCCCTTACTTAAGACTGCTGCATTCCCTGTCATAGGGAATAGAATTTTCCATACTCCTGTACTTCAAAATGAGCCTCCTCTATCCACACCAATGAGGAGGTTGTTAGGTTTGGTGGAAGGACCCTCTGATGTGAGGATGGATCCAGAAGCTGCTGCTCCCGCAAGAAAATCCAAAGCCAGGTCCAAACTTGTCAAGAGGACCCTGGCAACTGCTGAAGCTGGGCCTGTGAAAAAGAAGGCCAAATCAGCTCAGCCTAAGTCTGCTCCTTTAGCCTCTGTGGCTGAGGAGGAGTAGACTTCTCACCCTGGTTCATTTGTTGAGCCTGAAGCCTTAGTGGCTGGTGCCTCTGTGGCACAAGAGACCATGGAACAGGCCAGCCCCACTGTTCCTGACCCAGTCTCACACCCTGTCCAAACAGATCCTCTCTCCTCTCCACAATCACCCACTTCATCCATTCACTACCAACGCAAATCCCTCTCCAAAAAGAAACCAGCCCAAAGATCCACCTCATCTGTTCCCTCTCAACAGGGTTCAGTTGAAAAAGAAGCAACCCCTGCTGCCTCTCCCATTTTGGGAGAAGGTTCAGCTCATTTGGAGCCTGCTTCACTCCAATCTGAGTCTACCCAGAGTCAGCCTAGGCCCTCTGGTTCCTCCCAACAGGAACCAGTTGTACAAATGGAGATACCCACATCAACTATCCCAGCCTCCCAACAGGCTGAGGATATTGAAAGACAGGAGTCCTCTCCACTCCATACTGTGTCCACACTGTCCCCCACTAAAATCTCCTCACACCCTGAGTCTGCACGAGGTGCCCACGCTGCTGGTATAGACCAATCAGCAGCTCAGCCTCAAACTTCTGCTCCCCATGATACAACTGTTCTACACCAAACAGCTGTTGAGGGACCAACAACCCAAGCTGATGAACCTCAGGGATCACACCATCCCTCTGGTGAGGCTACTCCCTTCATGCACACTCCATCAGCAGGTTTCACCACTGCTGATGTTGAAATGCATATCTCATCTCCCAATGATGAGGTGCCTTTAGACCAAGGCACTGTAGAGGGAACCACCACCGGTCTTCATGAGGGTGTTGCAACACAAGCAGCATCTGATAGGCCCCAAACATCATCCCCTTCTCCTGATGATGCAGCTACAGCCGCTGCTGAAGGACCATTTGACCCCTCCAAGCTGGGTCATCTCACTTTTGCCCAGGCTATGGAGCTTCTTTCAAAAGTTTCTCTTCCATCTCCTTCTCATCCTCAAACACCAGCCTCATCATCATCTTCTCCATCTACCCACTCAAAACAATCTACCCATACCCCTCCATCTCCTAAAGACCTGCCTTTGAAGGATCAGCTTTCATTGCTGACCAACAAAGTTAGTTCTATAGAATCCTCTATGTCTTCTCTCCCCTCTATCATATCAGACTCTGTGTCTGCACAGCTTCAGGGGTTCTTTGATTCGTTCAAGACCTCTTTCCCTACCGACTCACAACCTGATCACTCTCCACAGCTGTTAGCACTCACTGCTCAGCTGCAAAATGTATCCACCTCCCTCTCCTCTATTCTTTCCATACAACAGGACTCTGTGTCCTCAATGACAGCCATTTCCCAACAGCTGTCATCACTTCTTACTTCTTGCAACTCTACTCTTCCAGCCACTCTGGCTAGCTTACAAACTCTAATTGGCTCCCTATCAAACTCTGTGTCATCAGATCTTGCTGATGTGCAAGATCTCTAGAACTTCATCTTGCACAGCTGCAAACTCTGCTGTTCACGGCGTCTGACAGGGAAAATATTGTTAAGCTCACATCCATTGCTGATTCCCACTCCTCTTCTCTTCAGACCTGTCTTTCCCAGCTTACAGAGGTGAAGGATAACTTGGCTTTCTTAGTGACTAGCCTTGTTGGTCCTAAACCTTCTACTAAACCTGCTGGCAAGCCTGCTGACTTTGTGTCTTAAGGCAGACCAGGTGTTGAAGTCGCTGCTTCATCTCCTTCAAAGGGGGAGAAGTCATCTGCCTCGAAGACTAAGTCTAAGGGGGAGAAAACTTCTTCTCCTAAGGAGATACCAGTGTCTGCAACTCACACTGATCAGCCAGCAGATGTTTTTACAGGTACAGCTGAAGGTGCTTCTCAAGCTGCTCTGCCTACTCAGGCTGTCTCTCCAAACCCTGCTCAGTCCAAGGGGGAGGAAGTCATTCCTGAGGACAGGCCTAGCAGTAAAAGGAGGCACTTAATTCTAACTGAAGAAGAAGAAGAAGAAGAGGAAATTCCTGAGGCTGCTATCACTACAGCAGCAGCCAAAGGAAAAGAAAAAGCAGATGTTGATCCCATGCAGCAGAAACAAGCAGAAATTCAATTTCACAAGGCCAGGGCTAAAGAGATGAGTCTTCCTATGCACAAGTACTTTGAGTTTAGAGAAGAACAGCTTCAAGCCCTGGAGGAAATGAGAAAAGAAGAAGAATCTGCTAAAACTGCCAAATCTTTTGCCCTCCAAGAAGCAAAGAAAATTAAAATGTCTACCCTGGAGGTGCAAAAGAAAATAATGGAAGCTGCTAGGAAATCTACAGGGGAGAAAGAGAAGGAAGTAGAGAAAGGTACTCAGGTCTCTGTGACCAAATCAACAGTACCCCATGCAAGAGCTCAATACCACTTTGACAACTTGGCTAGGAAAAAGTTTCAAGATGTTGCTGAAAGAAGGCTAGCCAAGGAAGCAATTGTCAAAGCTGTCCCTGTATCAAGGAAAGGCAGTCAGTGGAAGCTTAAAATAACAAGGATGGGTGCAACAGGCCCAGAATTGGAAACTTATGACCACACTGATGTAGCACAAATGGGATACAGGGAGTGGATTGAGCTGGCAGTTGCCCTGAGTGAATCAAAGTCTGAAACTGCTAAAGAAATCAGGGCATATGTCAAGAAGTTGATGGAAAGAGTAAAGGATCTTGGCCTGATATCTAAGGAAGTTAGTGAAGGTGTCTTTGTGACACATCCAAAAATAAAGGCTAGGAGAACAAGATTATTGAAGAACCTGAGCTGGGGGCATTTTTTGTAGATCCCCTAACTCAGAAGAAGTGCTTCCAAAGAGCCTCAGAGCTGTACAAAGTTGATCTGAGACAACTTGCCGCCTTCAGACTTGCAGTTTCATTTAGGCAGTCTAGCAAATGGACAGCAGCCGTCTGGGATCAGCTCAGAGGCTTCTATGAAAGAGGATAGCTCAATGATCCCAAGTTCATGATCATCAGAAGTGAAGTTGAGGAACTTGAGGATACAAGGGAAGAACTGGAAAAGATGGTTCAGGATCCTTCTCCATTGTAATGAAGTCCACCTGCCATCTGGGTAGGTGAAGAATGGAAGCTGTCCATCAGTTGGACAGGCTTGCCATTATCTGCTCCCAACACAAACAGTCCAAATACTTTTGTACATTAGTTGTACATCATTACATAAGTTGTAATCTTTTCTTTTACATTAGTTGTAAAATACTTTAGTACATTAGTTGTAGTCTTGTAAAAACATGTGTTGTTGTATGTAATCAAGAATCAGTGTATATATAAACTGATCTTTTACTTTACTGTAATGTTGTAATTTCAATTCAGCAAAATGTACTGTAAAAATATATAATGATTTTTGATAAGACCAGCTTAGACTGGTTATTGCAAATAGGGGGAGATTGTTAGGCACAAAAAGGCCTCAGTCAAACCTGTTCTACATCTAAGGGGGAGATTTATAATCAAACCTGTTGATGCATTTGAAGGTTGAATTTAAGGCCTGTTATATGCCTTATTGAAACCTGAAGATGATTTGCAATATTAGTCTAAAGCTGTTCTATATGTTGCATATGTTGCAACTAAGACAGTTTGTCCAAGCTGTTCTGTCTGCTGAACAGGCTGGACATAAACTGTCTACGCTGCTCTACACTGGTGAGCAGCTTGGACATTTTTCAAGTGTTCTGTTCTTTGTGAACAGAACCTGTTCTTTGTGAACAGACTAAACACTTTATGGAATACGTTTCCAAGTCATCATGTATTGTTTTTGGCTACAAGATCAGTTTACAAAGTCGAAGACAAAGTGGAAAACAGAACTGCTCAGCCTGCCCACGCTGTTCTGCAATATGAAGACAAAAGGTTATTTGAAAAAGGGTGACAGACCTTTTTGTTATATCAAAATAGGCCTTTACAAGGAAGAAAGATGCAAAGTTGACATTCCTAAATTAGTTAAAGGCAATGCAACATTAGACAAAGTGAAAAGACAAAAGTTCTGCACATGTGAAGACAAGTCTGCTTTTCAGAAAAGTGCAGAAAAGTTATGTTGTCTTTTCAAACAAGACTTCTCCTTTTTCATTCCGTCCAATGAAGAAGTTTCTCCTAGATCCTCTGAGTGAGTATAAAAGGAAGCTTCTAAGGTCAGAAAGTTTAAGCAAGCCAAAATAAGCTAAGTGCTGAAACCAAGAGTGAACGTGCAAGTGTGTTTTTCATGCATGCAAGTCTGATTGTGTAATACAGTTTCTTTGTGTCTAAGCTGTTCTACATAAGCTGTTCCTCTGAGTCTTGTAAACACAGTGAGTGCTTCTTAGTGAGAGTATTCATTGTTAACTAGTTTGAGTCTATCTTAGACTAGTGAATATACTGTTGTATCTGTCATCTCAGCTTGAACATTTCCGCATTCAAGCTTGTTTGTAATTAACAATTTGTTGATAATACATACAAACATTGAGAAAACAGTGTGTAGTTTTTAAATAGCTGTATTCACCCCCCCTCTACAGCTTAAAACTATATACTTTGGGAACCTCTCGGGACCTACAGACTTTCTCCCTCTCAAACTGATATCCTCTCCCCCTATACAAAACCAACCTAACTCACTCTTCCTCAAAAATTTCACTCCCCCTCGAATTGATACTATATCTTTCTAGAACAAAAACAAAGCTTTTCAACTTTGGGGACAATGAAACACATTCATTTTGTGAGAAAACGAGTCCAAGTCCATATAGGATTCCTGTTTACACAATAGACAAAATCTATGTGACCTACGTTCAGCGCTGGCATGATAGTAAGACTGGTAGGATTTCCAAATAGTCATCGTGAAATCCTTTATCATGAAAGAATCACTCATATTTGTTCCGGCTTAGTCACTTTGGACTAGCAGTTTATAGTCACGCAAACTGTCAGACTCGATGTGTCCTAAAAGAGTATATAATCAGTTCTAGACACAATGTGCATCAAATGAAGTGGGAGACCGGAGCAAATGTCTTCCTTCTTTCAATATCAATAATATCCAAATGATATATCGATAGAAATGTGTTATATCTCCATAATTATTGAAACAGAAATCTTTTGAGAGATAACTGAGTAGTTGGTGGGGTTAAGTGCATGCGTCACTGGGTCCATGACGTCTTTTTCAATATCAAGTCGCCTAGGGCTTGATAGATTATGTGGTTTACCCAGCAGACACAGTGTAGGATAGGATTATCTTTTCTTCAAATCCTTTCTCAACTCTCAGCTCTCAGCATTTTTCAACCTAGCTCCCTCCGGCTCACTTTTCAAAATTAAATTCAGTCAGCTTTATACGAAAAGCATGATCTGATGCACCACCATCGCCTTTTAATATCCCTCTCATTTACATTTTACCTCTGCTCGACCCTGTCAGTATCCCGTGATAACTGAAACTTCTCAACTAATAAACCTAAAGAACCCTCACCCATATAAACTATAGATGGTTTGCTCCTTGGGTAGGTCTTCCGGTTCTGGATAGACCATAGAAGCGAAATTTATGCCTATCACTCAGATTGGTGCATAATCGGAGTCAGCAGAAAGATTTTCGGTAATAATGTGATATCGGAGATTATATTCATATAATTTGGGAGATATCAGATTGAAATGGAAATTCTGATATATGATATGAGAAGAATCAGATTTTCTTGAAAGATTTAGCACATGGGAGATAACGGGAGAATCCAGTATAAATTGGAAGCATTGTAACAAAGAGAATCTCAGAAGAAATGGGATTATGAAAATCAAAGAGATTAGATCAATCAATTAATCTCAATGATAGATTCAGAGATTCATAAAAAAAATTTCTTTTCAGCTCAAAAACTCTTTTTTTTTTATGTGTGTATCAAATATTTTCGTGAAAAATCACACACCGTTTTTGAAAAATGTCATCGTCAAAGTGCGTCTGAAACTCCCCATGGAAATAAGCACACACAGTTAGTCAACTCATAGAAATGAAATCAGGAGCAAAAAATTATAAAAATAAAACTCTCTCTTTGTCAATTTCAGCTTCGGAGTTGAATTCAGGGCAAGAATTCTAGTAAGATTTGTCTCTCAGACTCGGGTTCTAATCGAAAATGATTAGAAGCCATATGTCGCAGAAGCTCGGGTTTCAGTCTGATGTAACTGAAAGCCTTTGACTCTGGTTCATTGAAGTCCGGGTTCTAATCTGAATTAACTAGAAACCATTTTGATTTGAAACACGGGTCTTGATTTGATGTAATCAAGAGCCTATTGAAATGAAGAACGGGTCCTTATCTGAAATGATAAGAAACCTATAACCTGCAAAATTTAAGATGTCTTTGGTATCCAAACAGATTTGGATCCAGACTTGTTAGCGCTCTTGGGTACCCATTTCAAAACAGGTTTTGGTACCCACTTGTACTTGGGTTTAGGTACCCATTGCATGTTATAACTATCAGCTTCTCTTTCAAACGCAGAAAACAAATTTCTTTGAGTATGAGAAAATTGAATATCTGAATTTCTAAAGAAACTTGAATTTGAATGATCAGACTTTTGCGAACTCTTTTTTTTGAAAAACTGTCCGGTTCTTGCCTGTTTCTGATAATACTTGGTATTTTTCTGTGAAAATGTTTTCTGATTAGAATGACCAGTATTTTCAGAAACTTTAAGAAAATTTGACTTCGAAGATTCACCGGTGTAAATCTTGACCGGAAGTTGTTCAACAATTTTATCTTTGCCGCTGTGTATCTTTAACAGATACTTAAGTTTAAGATCTGAAGAAGAATCAAACTTAGCAGAGTTAGTTAGATTCACTTCACTTTCAGAAGACAAACCAGAGTGATCAACATTGGATTTTAAACACACTGAAGAAGGGGTCTTAACCTTTGACTCAGTTGACGAAGTAAACACATGTAATTGTTTTGTAAGATGAAGTATCTGATCTTCCAAACTTTTGATAATGACTAAATTTGAATTTCTGTCATGATCAAATGATTGGTAATCAGATTTAAAAGATTGTTCTTTGATTAAGAACATTTGTCTTTCATCTTCAAACAATTCAGATTTTGATTTAAAATCTTGTTCTTTAAGTAAGAACTCATGTCTTTCCTTCTCAATCAAATCTTTAGTTAAAGACAACTCTTGTTGAAGAGCAAAAATTTCTTCATTTTTGTTTAAAATACAATTCTGATCAGTTGGTTTTGTCTTACAAAGTGTATCTTCAAGATCCTGAACTTTCTTGTAAAGATCAGATCTTTCAGGCAAAAGATATTTCAGTTGAGTTGCATTCTGAAAATTTTCTTGTTTCAGCTCATCAAGTTCTTTAAGTAATTCATATATTTTCAATTGATGAGCACAACTCTCAGAGTTTTGTTTTTCTTTTAAGCTTTGAATTTCTTCATTCAATATTTGTACGTCACGTAACGCCAAATGTTTATCAGTATTTAACTGAATGAGAATGTCGTAATTGTTCTTACGGATCTTTTCAGATTCAGTAAGTTTAAAAATCAGCTCAGACTTTGACAATTGTTCAAATTCCATTATGAATTACTGAAAAATGAACTTCCAAGATCTTTTATGGAAAAGTGAGTGAATTCTGATAAACTTTGAGAATTATATCTGAAAATGATAACTTGTGAAAAATCAGCACTGAAATGACTTTTTGACGTTGAAATTTCAGCTTTTCTGCATAAAATTGCCCGTAACCTTTTTCTGGAGTGGAATTGGGCCTCGAAAATTTACCGAACCGGCTATGCCCGTTCTAGAAATATAGATCTGTTTTCAAGCTTCGATTTGACGTATGGTAGGCATTCTAACGATGTTCCAGTCAAAAGTTATGGTCAATTTAAGCAGCAAAGGTCAAATAGTCAAAACTCGAATGATGATTTATGAAACTCGAATGATATGGGATGAAACTCGAATATGTAATGATCAAACTCGAATGATGAAGTATCAAACTCGACTAAAGAATCACCAAACTCGAATGAAGAAGTATAAAACTCGAATGATTGAGTGTGAAACTCGAATGAGAAAGGATTCAACTCGAATAACCCTTGAACTTTCTCGAATGAAATAGAAATCAATTCGAATTACAAAGAAGTTAAACTCGATCAAAGATTCATGAAACTCGGTCAATGAAGTATGAAACTCGAATAACAATGGATGAAACTCGGTCAAAGCTTCATAAAACTCGAATAAAGCTATCATCAAACTCGAATAAAGCTTTAATAAAACTCGAATAAAGCTTTCATAAAACTCGAATAAAGCTTTAATAAAACTCGAATAAAGCTTTCATAAACCTCGAATGCCTTCTTTATAAAACTCGAATGACACTATGAATTTAGTTATGCCCGAGTTTTATCATTTTTCAACAAAAACAAGATCAGATTCAAACTTTTTCAACAAAAATCCATGAATTGACCTCAAATTGAATTCGAAGGTTCGTTTTAATAGCAGAAACAACTTTTGTGAAATCACTTTGGCTAATTCTTGATTAAAAACCAAAAATCGACCAAAAACCTCAAGAACAAACGCTTTTTCAAAAAATCTGAAAATTCTCAATTAAATTCTGTGTGTTTGGAATTAAAATTTGATACTTATATCATTGAATTCGTCTTTAAAATTCGCACATTCGATAAATATCAGATCATTTCATCCACAAAATCAAAATCCTCAATTGATTTTCGGATTTTCAAAAAAATGAATATAACAGTGTTCTTAAAAAAAATCGATTTCAGATTCAAAATTCACTCATATTCAGCCATATTAGGCTCTGATACCAATTGTGAATTCAGATTTCATGCAATTCATACAACATTAAACACAATTCATATGAACAATTATCAATCAAACACAATCTATTGAATGATTAAGAGAGAAAATATTACATTGGAGGTTTCGGCTTTCTTGCAAAGCAATCCTTCTTTCTCTCTAAATCAGATCCATATGTGTGTGTGTAATCTTCGATCCAATAGCAGCATGCGTAGCATACATTTCTATTTATACACAATACACAAGTATTGTGTATTTACACATATAACCCCTAATCTATTGAGTATTTACAATTATATGCAATATAATTGTTTCATCTCTATTATTTATTCCCAACACTTTTATATTATATTAATATTAACAATACACTATATATTTTACCTGAAGTTTTTATGTTTATTGAATTAATAATTTAATATTTCTTTTAATTCGTATATTTCATTTAGTGTAGTATTACGTTTTGTTATTTGGTTGTAATTTCGTTATGGTAAAAAGAAACAATTTGAAGTACCTAGAGTTGCTTTTATATTGTAACCAGACAAAGAAAACATATAATTAAATCATTGTTCACAATATGGAATTTATAACTTTTTAAATATATTATTTTTAAAAAAATTAACTATAAAAATTTTAGATTAAACTCTATATTTTAAGTTACCAATTAGGCTCTTATCTTTTTCTAAAATTTTACAAAAATTGCGTTAATAAAATCATAGATATTATAATTTCATTGAACGTTTATGGTTATTAAAAAAAACAATTAAAAAAATCAATAATACAAACTTATGTATTTTACTTTTAGAAAAATATATTATATAAGTAAGCATTGAAATCTTCCATTTTAAGTTTTAATGCAAAGTTATGATTATTTAATTAATGATAGTAAATAACATTAATTATAAATACTTAATTTGTAACATTTTAATTTCTTATTTGTCTTTTTATTAGTTCATCCGTCATTTATTTTCACTTAGTTCAATTCCTAAAAGTATCAATTACCTTATTTTTATTTAAATTTTTTGATAAATAATAGTAGTTATCATTTAGTTATTACGTGATCTAATTTAAATTTTTTAATAAATAATAGAAGAAATCATTTTGTAAATTATAATTTATTATCTAAATATAATGAGTCAATCTAATAAATGATAATGATGCTTTTTATATTTTTATTTAAATTTTAATAAATAAAATTTGTTTTATATTCTATTCTAACTTGAGTATTCGCATATTAAGCAACCAAAGGATATATAACTTGATTATTTATAACTAAAGGAACATAGCTTTTTTGAGGTTTTAAGAATATATAGAAAATTATGCATATTTTCCATTTTTCTCATTTTTAAGAGAACATGTTGTATTTAATATTAGCCTTTAACTTTGTATTTATTCAAAAATCCTAACAATAACCTTAAACTTTTTGCTGTGTTGTGATTTTGTAATTTTTTAAAATAAATAATATTTAAGTTATGGTTGTTTTTATTCCAATTGTCGAGACAAAAATATTTTTTAATCAACATTTTAGTAACAAGTGATTAAAATTCGTACCATAGTCATAAAAAAATGTTTATTTAAAAACCTTGATAATCAAGTATTGCAATTTTATTTTAATATATTGTTCCAAATAAAATAATAAATGTAGTTCGTATATTTTATGTATAAGAAAGATTACATGACTCTTTTGATTGTTACTTATTAAAAAATATTTATCTAATCATCATATGCTCGGAATGTCATATATGATTCAATTATTTAAATATAAAATCAGTCTTAAATTTATTTATTAGACAATTATTAATAAAAAATCATTTCATCAAAAGATAAATATGTTTTTATCTCTAAAAGTCAACCTTTAAAAGTTCATAGTAGTCTCGCTATGTAGAAAAACTATATTCGTATAAATATCAAAGTTTTATTAATTTAACCAATTTTTACTTTGTTAGAGATTTGAATTAAATTCTTTTTTTTCAATTTAATATATAATAATCATTAACATAATAAATACAGGAAAAAAGTTTTAAGTTTATTCCTCTAATATATATACTTTAAATCTTTTAAAACGTAAAGTTAAGAAACTTAAATAAATTAAATATTAAAAGACGTAAACAAATGACTTTCATTTTTTTGAATCAAAAGTATGTATTTTCAAGACTATAAAATTGCTATTTATAAAAAGTTATGACTAAGTACTATATGTTGTATAATCTAAAATCATATAGTGACCCAAACATATAATTAAAATCTTTAATAAGTACATAATATTTAAATCGAAAAATAAAATTACAGTCTGGTGCATCGCACGAGTTATTTTGACTAGTATATATAAAAGTTGAGTCCATGTTATAAATGTTCATGCCATAAATTCATGTAATCATTATTGATGGAACTAAATACTTTTTTATTATATTATTGATTAAACTTAATTGGAAAATAAAAGATAAAGGAACTAAATATGATTTAATATATTTTTTACATTAAACTAAATATTTATCTAATATTAAATTGTTATATTTATTCCCGTTTATATTGTAACAACCTAATTTTTATCTAGTCTTAAAATCAGTATTTTGAACCGATAATGTAATAATGTTACATTATTTGAATTATAATTTAATTAAGTTATGAAATATTTAATTAAATTATATAAATATTTATATTATGAATTAATAAATTATTAAAGATAATTAAATAAAAGAGATATAATATACAAAAACAAAAGTGGGTTAACTAGCAAATATAACTAGATGAAGTATATAAACGTGATTTATATTTCATTTATCAGATGCTGACTCTCTCTCTACTCTCTCTCTCTAACTTTCTCTCTCTACTCTCTCTCTACCTTCTCTCTAAATTTTCTCCGAAACCGACCGTCCGATTATCAAGATATATATATCGTTAGAAAGATCTCGGAGAATACTACACGAATCTGTTATCTTCTGGGTGATTTCATACGAATCTGAGGTAATAATCGATATTTTTACGTTTTTTATATATATTTCGGTTTTTCGAATTTATTAGTTTTATGAAATTTAAAGCTATTTTTATGGAGTTTAACTAGAATTTGTATAATATAATCGAACATAGGTTTATTACGTAACATATTCGTGATTTTAGGCCTAAAAATGTATGTTTTAAAGCTGCAGATATGAACAAACTCGAGTTACCAAGAACAAACTCGAAAATACATGGAACAAACTCGAATTAGACTTAAATTCGAAATTATATTCGAATTTAATCATTAATTCGAAATTCATTAAATTCGAATATAATTTCCTAGAATTTATGCATGTGTGTGATGTGTTCGAATCTAATCACAAATTCGAAGTGGGGGTTTTCGATTCTAGCACCTGACATTCAAACTTTAATATGCTTTAAATAGATGTACATGCTAGAATCAACATATATGAATCTAGTTTAATCATTAACTTTTATTTTAATTATTTATCCTACTTGAACTTTCAAAATTGAGTATATATATACATATATATATATATATATATATATATATATATATATATATATATATATATATATATATATATATATATATATATATATATATATATATATAGACCCTTGAGAATTAATGAAACAATAAATTTAATTGAAAGAATGATTTATGAATGAGTAAGTTATCAGAATCAGATAAAATAAAGATTTTAACGATTAAAGAGATGACGATAATGATATAATAATTCTGGACAGGTTCAGTGAAATTCTGAACATTTAGTTAAAGATTTAAAGCGGGTCAAAGATTTGAATTGACAGAGAACAGACTGACAAAGATAAAATCCTGAGATAACTCAGGTGGCAGATTTTACATCTGTTTGATAAAGACCCAACACTGTGAGTTATAGATATTCAGATTTAACATGTTTGATTTCCGGTTGAGACATATTGTTGATGCTAGATCGATTTGACATTTATATTATCAGCTGGATTGTGACCTGTGCACACAATGGTTGGGTGTTGCCCAGTGGATCATGATAGCTATTTGATCATCATTTCTTATGTTATTGCATTTATAATTCATTTCTGATACTGCTTTGAGACTACTGCTATCATGACCTTGACTACTTATGCTTCATCATTGAATAGACTTGTTATATTGATTCAGCTTGATTAGCCTTGATTGGTCTGTTGTTCTAGACCTCGCTATTTCACCAGTTCAAATGAACTTGGTAATGACCTCTGATGTTCCGCCACGTTGATTTACTGGTAGCTAGCCTAGTATGTGGCTGATCCCCACGATTTAAGCGTGAGCTAGCGTGGCCTGAGCATCATCCGACTCTATGACTTTTATGTCTCAATCATGAGGGCTGTAGCGGCAGCCAAGACATATCACGCTAGATTGATGATCCGCTTGACATGCATGTTAATTTGAAAATCTATTTACTCTCTAAGCTTTGCTTACGGTTGCTACATTAATATTTTTACAGGAAAAGACAAAGGAAAGTCACCTGCCGGACCTAGTTCTTAGGTCTACAAAGAATCAAGTCGAAGTTTTCATTGACCACTACTCAACAAAACATTTCGGTACTGATTGTCAGATGAAACTGTGGTGGTATGGGTAGATTGATTTGATTATCTGATGACATGAACTAGATTAGATAATACCCTTTATAAGTTTAATTTAAAAACTTAATCTGTATTAAACTTAAATCTTAATAGCTTGTACTGTAATTTATAATTCCGCATCTAAAATTACTCTATCTTAGTTATGGTTGATATCGTATTGCATAATGTGGGACCTAGACTCGTGAGAACTGCCCCGTAAGGGGTGGTCTTCACATATATTATCAGCACCTTGATGATTTCTTATCACACACAAGAAGATTCTAGCTCAATAAATGTGAAATGATGAAGAAAGAGAATAAGAATGTTGAGAGAAAGTGAATAGTGGCGGCTGGGATTCTCATTCAAAATGTCAACCGTGTTATATTAAAGTAACCCTAGGAGCCTATTTCTAGGCTCCTTTAATTAAGTATTACAACTTGGCAACTTTGGCCCCTTGACTATTACAAATAAATAAACTACATGGAAATTAAATACAAGACAAAATACAAAGACAATAATTATTACAAAACAACTCCTATGATCGAAATAATATATCTAACAATCTCCCCCTTTTCGATCATTTAGGAGGTCCTGGAACTCTGGCGTGGTCAGTTGATTCTCGGAGTCCAAGGATGACGTCGAAGCGTCTGGTCACTTGTCTCGTATGTAGCCGTTCGTTCAGGAAGTCTATGCCGCTGAGTGTATCCTGTATTTCCTTTGGTGAGCATCTTTGTTCAGGATCTGGTTGAGCATCATAATCTTGTACTTTCTTTGTAAGAGCAGCTCGAACCAATCTAAGTGTACCATCAGAATAGCAAGGAAGATCCTCAAAGCGCATATACCTTTTGTATCCCTTGTAGTTTACAAAAATGACACCCGGATCTCCAGAAAGTACAACTCTGTAAGCCGGGTGGCGGGCTAGAATAAAACTATCTTGTTCCGGTGCTCGTAGGCCCACCTTAACCATAGCACTCTCGATCGCCATCTGGAAGTCTCTCAGGCACATTATGATCGATCGGCGGTTCATGCTTCGTACTAGGGCACCTACGGCGGTCATGTGCGTTGGACGTTTTCTGATGCGGTTTTTCAAACTGTTGTGAAGGAACTCAACGTCATCCGCACTTATGAAGTCCAGGTCATATTCGAAGATGTCATCTCCCGTCCCATCTTCTCTTTCCACTTGGTAGGAGGGATAGAAGACTCTGGCTCTTTTGCACATGGTGATTGATTTGAGCTTTTTAATCTTTGATTTTGACACCTTTGACCTTCTTTCCCGGAGCATCAGTTGGTAGTATTCTGCCTGTTCAGCTTTGGAGACATTTGTAAATTCCATAAGTAGGCGTCTGCTGAAGGATCCAGGCTTCTTTCTGAATACCATTTTAAATCTTTCTTCTAGATATGGATTCTGAAACCGCTCCGGGGGAAATTTCTGCAGGAATTCTTTAAGGCCTTGAACGGGGGGTTCTTCGATTTCGTCCTTTTTAGCTTCAAGAAGCTTTATGATAGTCCCCCGCCGTTCTTGTCGCATTTGTTCTTTTTCTTCCTGTGGCAGTGTTTGAACCTTTCCTTTTGTATAGTGGTCCACCCAGAATAAATCATCTTGTCTATAAACTCCAGGACCCTCCGGAGTTTCATCGAAGCAATCGACCCTTTTTGTTTGGGAGGAACCTGGAAGTTGGGTTTGTTGGACTGGAGGAGGGCTTGGGGATCTTGGAGGGCTAAGGATAGTATGGGATTCTTTTTGTGACTGGGGAGCTTGGATTGATGAAAGGATTTCTTCTTGATGGGCTCGTGGTGGTGAATTCAGGAAATCAAATGAAGAGGATGAGGATTTTTTCGATGGAGATTCATGTTCAGGCTTAGAAATTAATAAGGGTTTGTTGTCCTCGTTATCGGAATCTGAATCAGAGACCAAAATGATTTCAACTTTCTCGTGCGGTTCCTCGAATTCTACCATAGCTGTCATCGGATCCAGTGGAGCTGGACCCTCGACCATGGGCTCGTCTTCTATTAGCAGATATTCCTGAGCCTCCTGACTCTTTTCCCTTGACCCCTGAAATTCAGACCCCTCAGTGGTCTCTGCTCCACATATACCCAGCATGGGATCCTCAAACTGAACATTTCGCCTCTTCTCCCCCTCATGACGATCAGGGCCGTCCTGATCGTCATGTTTCCTTTTTGGTGCCTCAGCTTGAGTGCGGCACTGGAGTTCTATAACAGCCGACTCTAGGCGATCCATTCGGGAATTCAGCTGTTCTTGGACTTGCAGAATTAAGCGGTTAAGAGCATCTATTTTGTCCGACAGCTCCGAGATCTGATGATGGACTGAATGGGAACCTGGTGGGGGGCCAGCTTCGGAAGCGACACCCTTACCCTTGATTAGTGAAAGAAGGGCGGTGTGACGTTCCTCGGCGGCTTCCCTTTGGGCGTACAGGTCAGCCCGGGTAATCACGCTGGCAGCACGTAAAGCTGCCGTTAGCATCTCCAGATTGATTGGGAGATGGCCGGAAGTGGATGGCGTTGATTGAGCCACTCCCGGTCTTCCTTCCGTCATTTCTGGCTCCTGTATAGGACGCTCAGATCCGGAAGTTTGTGGAGCTGCCACGAAGGCAACTCTTGGGGATGCCACGGAGGCATCGTGCTGTGTTATGGGGGATGGAATCGTGATGGAATGAAGGGCGGTCACTTGGGGAGGAGTGTGACCTCTTTCAACACCGCCACTCTCCGAATGAGAGGGCGATGGAGTATGTGGTAGAACCCCGTGGAATGAAGTGGTTTCCCTTTGAGGGGAAACCAAGTGGGTGGTGGGGGTGAGTTCGACCGTTGGACGGACGGTCTTATAGAGAGGAGTCCGGCTAATAGGGCTTAGTTCACCCTCAGATTGAATCTCCCTCGCTCTCACAACAGAGACGGTTCTTTCAGAATCCGCCGTCTCTGCCGTCTCACCTCCTGCTTCCTCCCTCACAATCACGGTCTCCCCCTCACCCAAACCCAGAGATTGCTGAACATCCATCCTTACTCCCTCATGCTCACTCACACTTGGCTCACCTTCGGATTGGTTAGTCTCAGTCGATTCCGACTGAGACTCATCCGGATAACTCTCCTTTATATATGCCCGAATCCGCTCCATGCCCCTTGACCTCATTAGAAGAGACAGAGGAATTTTCATTACTGGTACTGTTGGGGCCCCCTTTGGCAAAGTTAACTTCTGAATTGCCACTGTGGGGTAAACGTCAGCCTCCGGACGCTCATGAATATCGTCGTCTTGGTCCATTGCGAACTGTATGATGAGTTGGAGAAATCTTTGTAGAGGAACATACTTTCTGCCTTTCTTTGTGCTCCTCTCGACATAGACTCTTCGTAATTCTTCGAATACGAATGCAGCATAGTCTACATGTTGGTCAAAGGCAAAGCCTGTGAACATGGCTAGTACCTGGGCCGATGCTGAATCATGACCTGAATGCTTGGCGGTGAAGCATTTGTTAAGCACATCGAATAGTATCCGCCAGTGGGATTAAAGGTTTTTCGTGCGAAAATCGGAGGGTTTAGAAAGAGGGCCGTCATAACCCAGAGTTTGAATCTCGGCTAGGGTTTCAGTGACGGATGGGCTTGGATCGAAAAATTCACGGGTGGGAAGGCAGTATTCAGCAGGTAGATAAAGGATGTGGCGGATGGCAGGTATAGTGACTTTGACTGGAACACAGTCTATTGTGGATGTGAAATGGGGTTCGGGGTCAGCCACATATTTTAGCCTGTTCCAGAATTGTTGGAGATATATCTGGGGAACAGCTATGGCGGTGGATAAGGCATAGTAGATGGGATGGCGAGTGAGGATGTCGAAAGCTAAGGTTTGGGGTTCTTTGGTGAGGATGGAAACGTCGAGTTGCCAGTTATGTGGAATGAACTCGACAAACTCGGCGCTGGGTAGGATGGATTCTTCTGGGAGTTGGGCGTTATTATTTGGAATGGGGGGATGGGGTACGGTGAGAATAACTGCGGGTTCCATCATCCTGCAAAGTGCAACAGAGTTAGAATAATAAGACTTGAGATGATAATGCATTGATGTGAAGTCTAGATGAGTGTGAAATAGAAACTGTCTGATCTGTTTAGCATCGGGTCTTTATTAGTAGAAGAAAATTCTACTAATAAAGTCCAAAGTCAATCGTTAAGAGACCGATGTTAGATAAGACCTTTTCACTCAAACACTAATCCTAACTCTAATCAATGGCGCACTGAGATGGAAATATTTTTGTGATTTTTTGAATTTATATAAAAATGCAGAAATGGAAAAATGAAAAGTTCACAAAAAAAACTAAGTGTTGGATTTCGGATGGTCCGAATTCGGATGAACAGTGTCACCGAATTCGGATCAGTCCGAAATCGGATGATGCATGAATGTTGAGTGGGGGTCCGAATTCGGATGAGGTGAAAATAGGGACCGAATTCGGATGATGGTCCGAATTGCATGGCATGGAATGAATGTTGGTCCGAATTCGGATGAATCATGAGGTTGATCCGAATTCGGATGGGGACAGAATTTGAAGTATGCAATGATATGGTACTGACTTGATTTCGGATGGTATTCGAATTCGGAAGGGAACCGAAATCGGATATCATCCGAATTCGGATGAACAGAAGTGAACATACTTAGACTAAATTCAATTTTTGAAAATTTTGGCCTTACCATGATGGTCCGAATTCGGATCAACAGTGGTCCGAATTTGGATTTTGTACTTTTAAAATTTTGAAAATTAGTCTAAGTCGAACATCCGAATTCGGGTGTTGGTCCGAAGTCGGACATCCGAAACTGCATGCAGCAGTTAATGAGTTCATGCAAAAATTAGACGTGAACAGTTAATATTAACAAAAATGCATGAAATTACAGATCCTATACTAAAAACACATAATGAACATTTTATCTAACTACAAGTAAGTAAAAAACACACATTAAACAACCTAAAAATAAGAAAAACCGAAATGAAAAAGTAAATAAATTTTGAAAATCAAACACACAATATATGAAGTTATAAGCTAAAATAAAGTTAAAAAGAAGTTACCTTGAAGTGCAGAAGATGAATGATGCAAGAAAAAACGGAGAAAAATGAAGATACAAAAGCTTTGAATGGTGGTTATGGTGGTTCGGCGGTGGAAGTCGACGAGAGCAAAGAAAGAAGAAGAAGAAAGAAAATATCTTGGAAGTGAAGGTATTGACCTGTTGACCGCCCCTTTTAAACTCGCGCGGGTCGGATCCGGGTCAGAGAGGATCCGCGCCCAAAGAGTTATGTTTTTGGCTTTTTGATAAATTTGAACAATTATAATCTTTTTGGAATTTTCTGACCTATTAAATTAAACTTAAAGTTAAATTAAACTATGACCAACCTAAAATTTGAAATTTAACTACAAAAATAAAAAAGAAACAAAGAATTATAAAATTTAAAATCCTAACTATACTCCCCCTCAAATGAATACCGGTTCTTTTCCTTTTCTTTTTCAGATTTTAAACGCGACAACCCTTTTTATCCTTACAAACACAGACAAACCTGGATATTGTTTGCATCCCACTCCGTGATGAACAATTCACACAGCAATTTGTCAGGATCATTAATTATTAAAAATATACACAGATAAGGAAATATTGAGTTTCAATTTTGTGACACAATCCTTAAATTTAAATAACAGATATTTTCTAAAATAAAAGAATTTCAATCATGATAGATTGAAATAGAATTATTTAAGACAATATCTGATATTTAATTGGAAGGTGGATTCAACATGCCGATATGGGATACTAAAAACTGAAAACGAGGTTCGTCTAAAGCTTTAGTAAATATATCCGCAAGTTGGTATTCCGTGCCAACAAAATACAACTCAATGGTTCCCTTTTTTACGTGATCTTTAATAAAATGATACCTGATATCTATGTGTTTTGTTCGAGAGTGCTGCACGGGATTGCAAGAGATGGCAATTGCACTTCGAGAATCACAGTAAATTGGGATATTGGTGAGTGAGAATCCATAATCGCGTAGTTGTGTTCTCATCCACAGCACTTGAGAGCAACAGCTTGCAGCTGCTACATACTCAGCCTCAGCTGTAGATGTGGAAACACAATTCTGCTTTTTGGAAGACCAACTCACCGGTCTATCTCCTAAAAACTGTATTCCTCCCGACGTGCTTTTTCTGTCAACTCTACAACCTGCAAAATCAGCATCTGAAAACGCGGTAAGATCGAAATCGGTTCCCTTTGGATACCATAGACCAAGTTCGGGTGTACACTTAAGATAACGAAAAATGCGTTTTACCGCAGTTAGGTGTGATTCTTTTGGGTCAGCCTGAAATCTAGCACACAGACATGTTGAAAACATTATATCCGGCCTACTGTCAGTCAAGTATAGTAAGGATCCTATCATCCCTCTGTAAGTTGTATTATCGACACTTTTCCCGGAAGGATCGGTGTCTAACTTACAGTTGGAGGCCATGGGAGTTGCGATACTCGTGCAAGAGTCTAACTTATACTTCTTGAGAATGTCAAGAGTATATTTCGACTGGTTCACAAAAATCCCATCCTCAAGTTGTTTGACTTGTAATCCGAGGAAAAAGTTCATTTCCCCCATCATACTCATCTCAAACCTGGACTCCATTAGGGCTGAAAAATCGTTACAAAAATTACTGTCAGTAGATCCAAATATAATATCGTCGACATACATTTGTACTAGCATTATATGTGGGCCTTCCCTTTTAGTGAACAGAGTTGTGTCCACCACACCTTTATAGAAACCGGCAGAAATAAGGAAATTTGAAAGACTATCATACCATGCTCGAGGTGCTTGTTTTAAACCATAGAGGGCTATATTAAGCACATAAACATGGTCAGGTTTTATGTGCATCAACAAAGCCTTGTGGTTGATCAACATACACCTCCTCGTTAAGTTCACCGTTTAGAAAGGCAGTCTTGACGTCCATTTGGTACACTTTGAAGTCTTTGTGTGCCACGTATGCCAAGAAGATTCTGATTGCTTCGATCCGTGCAACTGGAGCGAAGGTCTCGTCATAATCTATCCCTTCTTGTTGTCGGTAGCCTTTGGTAACAAGTCTTGCTTTATTCATTATCACAATGTCGTTCTCATCTCGTTTGTTATTAAAGATCCACTTTGTTCTGATGACTGTACGGTCTTTTGGTTTGGGAACTAACCGCCATACTCTTAGCTGTTCGAACTGGTTGAGTTCCTCTTGCATTGCAACTATCCAATCTGGATCTGTCAGGGCTTCATCCACACGAGCGGGCTCTATCATACTCATACTCAAGAATGATGCGAAGAGGCATTCATTAGCAGATGCCCTACGAGTTTGGACTCCCGTTGATACATCACCAATGATTTGATCGGTTGGGTGACTTCGGGTCCATTTGATCTCATGTGGAAGGGGTGCTCGGGATGGAACCTCTGTGGTTAATGTGGGGATGGATGAGGATTCATGGTCAATGGTTTCAAATGATGGTACCACTGGTTCCGGTTCGATTCCCGAGAGTTCAGGTGAAGGAAGAATTATTGGTATTATATGTGAGGGTATTATAGGAGTAGGTTCAACTGCGGATGTGTCGGTGGATGATGTGGATGGATGAGGGTACGTTGAAGAAGATGGAGCGGAGAAACTTTGCGACGCAGTTGAATTGGAAGGATCACCTACATTATTGACAACATTAGACACACTAGCGTTAGGACCGAAAAATTCAACATAAAAAGGATCAAATAAATTAACCAAATCAGAAGAAGAAAAAGAAATGGGGTTATTTGAAGAGTCTCCAGGCATTTGAGTACTGCGTGGTCCTGATTGATCAACTTCGGGTGCCAGTTCAGCCAACTCATCAAATGTGACGTGCACACTTTCATTGACTGTTCTGGTTCGGGTATTGAATGCGCGATACGCCTTCGAGTTGGATGAGTATCCAATGAAGATCGCTTCATACGCCTTTTCGTTAAATTTCCCGAGGTTGTCTTTGTCATTCAGCACATAGCACCTGCAACCAAATACACGTAAGTACTTGATAAATGGTACTTTATTCAAAAAGAGTTGGTAAGGAGTTTTGTTAAAGCGCTTATGGATGATGGAGCGATTTTGTGTGTAGCATGCTGTTGATACGGCTTCGGCCCACAAGAACGGAGGTAGCTTCGAGTATGTGAGCATTGTACGAGCGGCTTCCACTAGCGTACGGTTACGCCTTTCCACGACCCCATTTTGTTGAGGTGTTCGAGCAGCAGAGTATTGATGCTGAATACCTTTGGATCGAAGGAAGCCCTCAACTACCGAGTTCTTGAACTCCGTGCCGTTATCTGATCTGATTGATTGCACTGACAGCTGCTGTTGGGTCTCGACACTCTTGATAAAATCTATGATTTCTTGAGCTGTCTCGTCCTTGGAACGCAAGAACCTGACCCAGGTATATCGTGAATAATCATCAACGATAACCAACACATATCGTTTTCCATTTATGCTTTGAGTCCTCATCGGTCCGCATAAATCCATATGAAGTAACTCCAATACTCTTTTTGTTGATGGTTCGGGCTTTGGTTTGTGACATGATCGTTTCATTTTTCCTTTCTCACACGCTCCACACAGATGGTCCTTTTCGTAGCGTAACTCAGGAAGTCCTTTAACCAATTGTTTCGCAGCCAGCTTGTTGATATTATCAAAATTCAAATGAGATAATCTTCGATGCCACAACCAAGAGTCTTTTGAGGAGGCTTTTGATAGTAGGCAAATGTTATCCTTCACTATTAGCTTAGCTACGTCAATGGTGTAGAGGTTAGAGTTTCAGGAACCTGTTAGGATTTCTTTTCCATCCATACTCTTAACACTGCAGTTCTTAGCCCTAAACGTTACTTCTAGTCCTTTGTCGCAGAGCTGTCCTATGCTAAAAAGATTATGTGATAATCTCTCAACATAGTCAACATCCTTGATGACCAGATTATTTAGAACTAAGTCCCCGTATCCTTTGATGTGAGCTTGATGGTTGTTCCCGAATTTCACAGTTCCGCAATACTGTTCAACAACGTTGGACAGCAATTCTCTTCTCCCAGTCATGTGCTTGGAGCAACCCGAATCCATATACCAAATGGACTTAGCCTGAAAAACACATAAATTCATATAATGAAAAACTATATGCATTCAAACGCATCCATTTCTAATTCACAATCAAACCGTGTTCTGAACCGAGATGTTCAGAAAACATGATGAGTTAAGACCGGGTCCTGGGCTGTGTGCACAGAAGCCAAACGTGTCGGTTTAAGCACAACCGACAAGCAAAAGAACGGGTCCTAGTCTAAGGTAACTAGAAGCCATTTCTTTGAAGCACGGGTCTTGATCAGAAGTAACCAAGAACCATCTGCATTAAGATCACACAACCTTGGGTACCCACCTCAATATGGGTCCCTTTTTGTTAGGATTTCCAGTTTTATATGGCACGTGTACAGTTTTAGAATCCCAATTAGCATTTGTGTGTGGTCCGAATGCACAACCCTTTGGAATCCATTGAAGATTGGATTTATTGGGTTTTGGAACCTTAGGCGCTGAAATTGCCTTTGGTTTTTGTCTTTTTGAGACCTTTTTGACCGTTGCTTTGGTTCTGGGCCTTGGCAACGGACAATTCTCAATTTTGTTTGAGGCCGATGATGCACTATTTTTTGTTTTCTTTTTCCGAATACGTTTAGCAGGATATGGCACGAAAGCATTCATTTCAGGAACCTGTCGTCTATATTGAGTTGGACACAGATTAAATAAATCACTGAAAGAGTACTTTAACGGAACAACAGAATTCGGTACAGCATTACAAGCATTGTCACACACATTGTTACATAAATTGTCTTTAGAGATTACAGACATCCTATCTCTAGTAACAAATTCATCTGGCATTAAAGCCTTCTTCACAAAAAAACTTGTAAAATCCTGCATGGTGGTTTTTGGGACTCTCCTTATATGATCTGTAGGAACAAAACGATTAGAGTCAGTAAGCATGGAATATTTAGACTTGACAGACTTTTCTTTTTGGTGGTGAGTGGGTTTCTTAAAAGACTTGGATTTGATCTGAGTCTTTTTAGGAACCTCATTTTTGAAAACTTTTGAACACTCACCTTTGAAAATGATAGAAGAAGATTCAGCTTTAGCCTTACCTTTATCTGATGACACACATGGACTTTTTATGGAATGAGAAAGTGTTTCTTCTTTTGAGAAATCTTTCAATTTTTGTGAAACCATTTCAAAATTTTCTCTGTAGACAGTAACTTCCACAGATTGTTGAAAAGATTGATTTACCAATTCTTCTTCTCTCTTAAGAAGAGCATCTTGAAGATCAAGTGCTTTCTCTTGAGACGACTTCAATTCCTTTTCTAAAACAGTGATTTGTTGTTGAAGAACTTTTGCAGGAATATAAAGTTGAGGAGTTGATTTTACGGTTTCAGTTTTCAATTCAGCTTCTGAATAAGTTGACAAGAGATCTTCCTCTAAAGTGGGTACTCTAGAAGAATAACTCTCGTTAAGTTCTTTATATTGAAAAGAAATTTCTTTATCTTTACGAGCAACACGTTTCTCATTTTCTTGGTTTAAAACTTCTATTGATGACTCAAAAAAGAAAGATTTAAGACTGGCTCCCATATAATTCATGTCATAAAATACAGGTAAAACATTTTGTGCTTTTTCCAAATATTTAGGATTTTTAAAACCAATTCCTTGTTTAGAATGGTAAAACCTAGTTTCTTTGGGCTGATTTAAATGGATAGTTTGTTCTGTTTGACCCCTTTTCAAAAATGCATCGTCAAGGGTCTTTATTCTTGAGTACAAACTTATCCTTTCTTCTTCAATCATTTTGTATTTTTCTAAACTGTCTATATTTTCCATATTTACCACATCTAATTGTTTTGAAAGAACACAAATTTCTTCTTTTAGAGAGAGTTTTTCTTTTGAAAGCGTTTCCATGCAAGATTCAAGGTATATATTCCTATCCTGAACATCTACTTTTTCTATTAACATCTGTTTTATAACATTATGATTAGTTAACCACTTTGAATGATATAATTCAGATGATTCTTTCAGAGTTTGAGCTTGATGTTCAGCCTGTACACACCTTGCAGTTTCAGCATTTAATCTAGCTTGTAGATCAAGTATATGTGTGTGCAGTGTACATTCATTATCTACAAATAATTTATTTACATGTGCAGGAATGTAACAGGAATGTACCTCATTGGACTCAGAACCGGATGTGGAGCATTCGGGATCGTTGGTTGTAGCCATCAGACATGCTGGTGGATTTTTCAGTGTCTCCCCCTCAGCAGCATGATCTGAATTGTCAGCAGTGAAAACAGCACATTTCTCCAACCCCATACGATCAACCATGTAGCAATTCTTGCCCTTGTCATCCTCGTCTTCAGAATCTTCAGCATCCCAGTAGTCCTCCTGGGCGACGAGGGCTAACGCATCCGTTCTCTTCTTGGCTGCCTCGAGCTTTCTCTCGTAGTATGCAACGTCTCTGTCGAAATTGTTCTTGCATTCCCTAGCAAAGTGGCCCGGTTTGCCACACTTGTAGCAGAGACGTTCATCCGCGGCCTTCGGCTCATCTGCTCTCGGCCTTTCCTCTCTTCTTTCTACCGGCCTTTTATCGGCCCGGCGATGCTCTCGGCTATCATCACGCCTCCTGTCCCTTCTTTCGGGCTCTCTTCTGTCTTCCCTGCGGTCATCCCGACGATCATCCCTTCGATCGTCCCGCCTGTCGTCCCTACGATCATCACGCCTATCATCTCGCCTTTCATAACGGCGATCATCTCGATAGTCGCGTCGATCGTCATATCTACGGTCATCCCTATCATCCCTTCGGTATTCATCCCTTCGATAGTCATCGCGTCGGTCATCCCGTCTGTCATCTGAGTACCTCCGAGGACCGGTGTCATAACGGAGTTGGTTGTTAGTCTTGTTGGAAAACCGTCGCTGTTGGAGACGGTTGGTCCATAAGGCTATCTGTTCCTGAATCGAAGCTTCCTCCTCATCATAGACCTCACGCGGAGGAGAAGCATACCTGTACGGAGACGACGAAGAACCTGGAGCAAATGATGGTGTCGGAATCTGCGTGTTAGTGATCAAGGCTAGAGAATCATTTGGTTTCAACCCGGTGTTGGCTGATAGCAGTAGAGAGGCCAATTGATTTGCCATCAGCTTCTGTTGATCCACATCCCCTTGATACTTTTTCAGCTCCTTAAAGACGAAATTAATGGAGACCTCAGGAATGTTCAGGACTCTTTTCGTGGCCCGACATGCAAGCTGCCACTCGGGGGCTAAGGCGGCAAAGAATTGGATGTTGATATCATCCCTATCCTTCTTGATGTGCAGTTTGTTTAACTCGTTAAATACTGCACAGAACCTGGTGAAAGTGGCTTGCAGAGATTCCCCGTCTTTGGCGCGGAATTCCGTAAACTTAGCCTTTGCCTCCTCGATTTTGGCACGATCATCGAGATCTGCCCCCAGCATTTGGACTTCTAGCTCGTCCCACATTTCTTTTGCAGACATTTTGCTGTCTACACCGACCAGAATATCAGTGGGGAGGGCTTGATAAATAAGATATTCTGCCCTCTTGTCAGCGTGCTGTCGGTCTCTCTCGGCGTCATTTGCCGGTTCTCTTTCAACCTTAGAGGCTTGGACAGGGGGGTCAGCCTCAAGTCGGGCTGCTATCTCCCGATAGTAGATTACGGGTCCTTCGGATATAGACTGAAGCATCAAATTCCCGAGCGGTTGCATTCCAACGAACTTAAGGAACCGGGATTTCCATTGTTCGTACTCATCAGGATAGAGAACTGGTGGTCTATTCTCAGATCCGAGTACGAGAGCTTCGCGAGACATTATGATGATGAGTGTTGATTAAAAAAATGAAGATCTTAGAGGTGGAAACTGGACACGGATTGGCTGGACTGAAGACAGATAGATCTGAATTCGGATGGTAGTGGAATTCGGATGATATGGGTTCGGATGAACAGTGTTTCGGATGGAAGGACCGAATTCGGTTTGGATGATTTCGGATGGATGAAGCAATTCGGATAGGAAACTATTTCGGGTGAACAGTACTTCGGATGGTCTAAGGTCCGGATGAGGTGCTAGTTCGGATGGGGTCCTATTTCGGATGAACAGTAATACGAGTGGGGGCCAAGTTCGGATTAAGATGGTTTCGGATGAAACTAAGGGACCGAATTCGAATGGACCGAATTCGGATGAACAGTGGACAGGAACCGAATTCGGATGGACGAAATTCGGATGAACAGTGGACAGGGTATGTCCAGGTGGGGACCGAATTCGGATGGTCCGAGATGGGTATGGTCCGAAATTGGAAAAATTTAAGTACAAGTCCCAAATTTAAAAATGGAAAGCCTGATCTGAACTTCGGATGGTCCGAAGTTCGGATGGGATCGAAGTGGGGTCCGAAATAGGCTTATGGGGGGGTCCGAAATTCACCTAAGTATGGTCCGAATTGGACCGAAGTGAGGTCCGAATTAGGGTGATGGGTGGTCCGAAATTGGTGCCTAGGTGGTCCGAAGTGCTATAGTAGGGGATCCGAAATACAGCAGGTTTTTTAAGTTTTCTAAGGCAGAACTGAGCAGAATTCGATTTTTTCCAGTTTTAAAGCCTAAAAATAGTTCTAAATGATTTATAAACTATTTTAAACATTTTTGGTGATTTAAAATAACCTAAAAACACTTAAAAACAGCATAAACAAGTTAAAAAACCGACTTAAAAACCCATATTTTCAAACTTATAAAAATGGCCGATTCTTGATGGTTTTAACAGAGATATGGAACTAAATGAACTTAAAATCAGTAGAGAATGATAATGTGGTGTTTTTATAGAACAAGAAACACATAAAAACAGAGGAAAATGAAGATCTAACGGGGTAGAATGGAAGAACACGAAGAACACACTACAAAACCCAGCAAATCTGAATGATGCAGTTGAAATCCACCCCTCTGAGCTCTGATACCAATTGTTATATTTATTCCCGTTTATATTATCAGCACCTTGATGATTTCTTATCACACACAAGAAGAAACTAGCTCAATAAATGTGAAATGATGAAGAAAGACAATAAGAATGTTGAGAGAAAGTGAATAGTGGCGGCTGGGATTCTCATTCATAATGTCAACCGTGTTATATTAAAGTAACCCTAGGAGCCTATTTCTAGGCTCCTTTAATTAAGTCTTACAACTTGGAAACTTTGGCCCCTTGACTATTACAAATAAATAAACTACATGGAAATTAAATACAAGACAAAATACAAAGACAATAATTATTACAAAACAACTCCTATGATCGAAATAATATATCTAACATAAATGACTTAATGTTAATAGTAATAAAAACGTATTTCACTTCTCTCAACCTTATTATATTGCTTTCATATTAATAGTAGAAAAAATCTTACATGTCTACTAACCTTATATATATCATTTTTTATTTATTTTAATAATACCTAAAATTCCTTTGATGTCATAAATATATAAATTCATGTCATAGTTTTAATGGTACTAAATATTATTTTACTTTATTCTAATAAATTTTAATTAAATAATAAAAGATGATGGAATCTTACACTAAAAAATCAGATGTCAATAATATGTCATAATGCTTGATGGAACTAATTCTTTATTTAATGTATTTTTTGTTAAACTAAATATAATTGCTTTATTGTTAAATTAATTGTTGTTTTAAGAATATGTTATGATTATAATAGTGTGAACCTTTCACTTTCACTTCCACTTCCACTTACCTCATTACTATTTATTATGATTTAAGTGTCTTAATTTACATTAGATGTGTATTAAACCAGTCTTTATCTATAAATAACAAAGCTACATAGGCTTTAGTCATCTTAAAAGCACTTTTTATATCAATATCAAAAAGAAAATAAAAGAAAAACTAAAACAATGCAAAAACAAGAATTGCATACGGTTGATCAAATGAGGAAATGGTTCATCAAAGTGATAATATATCGCAAATGGGATGTCGAAGATAATCATGAGAGACAAATGGGTACGGATTTCGTTGTTTATGGTAAGAAGATAAAATAATCATTTTTGTATTATTAATATAAAATTTCAAGATCATGTAATCATAACTGTTACATGTGATAAATCAAATTATTTCATTTTATAATGTGCATACTAAAAAACTCTCCAACAATAGTAGTTTCTGAATTTGGATTTTATTCAATGGCAGAGATTTTTCAAGAGTTGTCATTGCATCGTCACTCTTGGTATGTTTCTTTCGATTCTTGAAATTTTGGTGTGGTCATTGTTTTTATATGACTATGCTTCAAAAGAAAACTAATAAGAAATTCATATGACATTACGTCCAACATTATCTGGGTGATGTTTATAATTATAATTTTTGTTGTTTGTCATGATTTTTTTTGTTAAATTTATGCATTTGAGGATGACCACAATGAGAATTATAATCACAAGTGCAATCAAGGGCAAACCACAAAAAATAGGGATACTTCGTGGAGTAATTGTGGATGAAGTCGTCATTCTCATGACAACATTACAAACTTGAAAGATCTAAAAGATGATAGAGAGTTGTCAAATTATAAACACATACTTCTTCTAAAATAAATAGAGTGTGTTGTATTCCATTTAAATTATTTATTGATTTTGGTTCGATCAAGTCTAATCCAGCTTGTGATTATACAAAATTAACCCTAGCAAAATTGGTGGATTATTTTCTTTTACAACAATAATTGTCCTAGGTGTCCATTAATTGACTGGTAGTTTTTATGTTTATATAAAGTTTTATTTTTGTTAAACTACATTTAAGAACAAATATATCTTATAGATGAGAAGTTACGATGAATAAAATTAAGTAAATCATAAAATATTACACCCCCACACACACATATACAACTAAAATAATTTAAAACTTATAATAACCAATTTAAACTATATTTTTTAATTTAATGTAAAATTGTATATTAATTTTTAATTGTGTTTTTTGATTTAAAAAAAAAAAAATTAGACTTAGAGTATATAACAATCTGTGTAATAAGTTTTATATAATAATTAATAGGAATAATAAACTTTTGTATTTAATATGACTTTTGGGTTTCTTATGTAATAAATTTGATATTTTGTATATACATAAACTTATTTAATCAAATTAAAATATATAATTATTATAATAGATTATTTTAAAAACTTTAATCATCAAAGTAACTATCTTGAAATTGTAGTTGTCAAATAGCATTAGAAAAAGATTGTAAGTAACAAAATTAAAACCAAAAAAGAATAATTAATATACAATTTTACATTAAATTGTATTGGTTATGTTTAATTAGTAAAAAAATAAAAAGTAAGTAATTATTAAAATAGACAGTAAATCATATGATTTGTTCAAAAACTTTAAATAAATAAAATGGATAATTTATAGTAATTCATTACTAAAATGAATAATTTCCAAAAACCTTTTAAAACATTAGCTTTTAAATTAATTTTTTATTTTTTACAATTTTAAAATTCTGTTCTTTTTGTCAACCTACAAAGTTACAATTCTACTAATATAAGCTTTTGTTAATTTTTAATTTCCTATTCTATACAACTTGTATATTTAATTCATTGAATTAATATTTTATTAAAATAAAATGGCATTGTTTTACAGAATCTTAAAATATCGTTAAATTTTGGTTCTAATAAACAACTCAATATAAAGTTTTAAGATTTTTAATTCATTTTGATAGTTAGAGTGGCTCTACTGCAATATTTCTTGAACCCTATTATAATTCTTCTAAAATCAAATACAAAATAGATGTTACTAATATTTGTATTTTTACAATTTATTATAGGCCAAATTACCAAAAAAAATGTAACATGAATTACAAAAGTTGACAATAAAGGTAATGTGAAATTTTTTATGACAAGAAAGATAACATAAATTTTAATTTTAACAAAAAAAAAAAGTATTGATGACCAGGTAAGAAGGTACATTTTTAGATTTATGCTCTATTTTTTGGTAAAACAAATATATTTGATTATCTTTTTTGACCTAAAATTCGAACTTCATTTATTTGTCGGACAAAATATAATTCTACATTATTTTTCTTGGTCAAAAAACTTTGACAAAACCTTTATTGTCAAATTTTGTATTTTAGATTACATTTCTTGGTAATTTTCCATTTATTGTATAGCAGCATACAGACATGTATAATCTATATCTATACATATATATATATATATATATATATATATATATATATATATATATATATATATATATATATATATATATATATATATATAAAAGTTGAGTCCCATATAATAAATAATAATGTTAATGATTTTCAATTTTCTTTTAAGCTAAAAAAGTTGAGTCAAAAATAGTGTTAATTTCTCACTAATTTATAATTATATAAATTTATTTAAGAGGGTCAATCAATAATATAATGTCTCTTCAATTGCATCTATCTAAATATATCTATATAAAAGTTGAGTCCCATATAATAAATAATAATGTTAATGATTTTCAATTTTCTTTTAAGCTAAAAAAGTTGAGTCAATAATAGTGTTAATTTCTCACTAATTTATAATTATATAAATTTATTTAAGAGGGTCAATCAATAAGATAATGTCTCTTCAATTGCATCTAATAAATTTTATTCATAACATATGTGTCTCTTGAATTGTTTCTCATTTACACAATAAATTTTGTTATTATAAATAACATAGTAGCTTCATTCTTAAAACATATCATGCTTAAATTCTTACATTTGTAGTGGTTCTTAACATAAATTCATGATAAAGAAATATGAGCTCGAGTGGAACAAACATCACCATGGCGGTCGTTGATATTGTTCAACGTATTCCCACAAGAAAATTCGTCCAACGTTTTCTTGCTTATGGGGTATATATTTGTTTCAACTTCACATGTATTTTATCAATTACACACTTTTATATATGTATGTGTTGTTTTTCAGAATAAGATTTTTATGACATAATTTTTATCTTTTCAGGATCATGAAGAAATGAACACAAAGAACACGTCGGTAGTTAAAGATTCACTTCCAATGTATTTTACAATTTACAATTTTATTTTCGTAAATATTTCATTTGAATCAATCATGCACTTCCATAGATGCATTTGTTTGTATTTTAATAATTTTTAAAATAATGTTAATGACAATCGTAAAAATATCATATTTATTTCCATGTCTCTTAGATGATTTTGTTAGACATGGTTGTCACTAAGTCACTATACATTAATCAAAATCACATATGACATATATGATTAATGGTTTGCTATTAACGATTTATATTTCAAAAATTCGAATTGTTTAAAAATATTCATTTAAAATCTTTTGTATACAAAATCAAAGATTAAATATTTTCTTATTTTATTAAAATATTTCTAATATACTATATACATAAAAGAAAAGTATCTAATTTACTATTATCTTAATAATTTAAAAGTTTTAGAGTATATTGAGATTGTATACTTATTATTAACTTAATTGTATATATGTTACAAAATAATAAAACTTTGTGTCATAACTTTAATAGTTATTATTATTTTTTATAAAATTGTAAACTAAAATAAGTTAATTAGTATAATAAATGATAAGTTAAAATAATTAGATCAATAATCAAGGTATTTAAAAACTATGAGTTCATTTAATTAATATTTCATTTAATATTTGAATAAATATAATTTATATAACTTCTGGTTGCACATATAAAAGTATATAAAAATATCAAACAAGAAAATATAAAATATAAAAGTAAATACACATTCCAATAATTACTAAAGCTTCTAATAAACTAAAGAGTTACTAAATTATAATTACGATCAATAAAAAATCAATTTAAGTAAAAAATAATACAACTAAAAAAGATATATTTAAAAAATTTATTTAAAATTCACTTAGGTTTCTTCTAAAAAAAGATAGCATATTAAAAATCTTATATATATATATAAAAGTTGAGTCTCATATAATAAATAATAATGTTAATGATTTTTAATTTTCTTTTAAGCTAAAAAAGTTGAGTCAATAATAGTGTTAATTTCTCACTAATTTATAATTATATAAATTTATTTAAGAGGGTCAATCAATACGATAATGTCTCTTCAATTGCATCTAATAAATTTTATTCATAACATATGTGTCTCTTGAATTGTTTCTCATTTACACAATAAATTTTGTTATTATAAATAACATAGTAGCTTCATTCTTAAAACATATCATGCTTAAATTCTTACATTTGTAGTAGTTCTTAGCATAAATTCGTGATAAAGAAATATGAGCTCGAGTAGAACAAGCATCACCATGGCGGTCGTTGATATTGTTCAACGTATACCCACAAGAAAATTCGTCCAACGTTTTCTTGCTTATGGGGTATATATTTGTTTCAACTTCACATGTATTTTATCAATTACACACTTTTATATATGTAGTGTTGTTTTTCAGAATAAGATTTTTATGACATAATTTTTATCTTTTCAGGATCATGAAGAAATGAACACAAAGAACACGTCGGTAGTTAAAGATTCACTTCCAATGTATTTTACAATTTACAATTTTATTTCGTAAATATTTCATTTGAATCAATCATGCACTTCCATAGATGCATTTGTTTGTATTTTAATAATTTTTAAAATAATGTTAATGACAATCGTAAAAATATCATATTTATTTCCATGTCTCTTAAATGATTTTGTTAGACATGGTTGTCACTAAGTCACTATACATTAATCAAAATCACATATGACATATATGATTAATGGTTTGCTATTAACGATTTATATTTCAAAAATTCTAATTGTTTAAAAATATTCATTTAAAATGTTTTGTATACAAACTCAAAGATTAAATATTTTCTTATTTTATTAAAATATTTCTAATATACTATATACATAAAAGAAAAGTATCTAATTTACTATTATCTTAATAATTTAAAAGTTTAGAGTATATTGAGATTGTATACTTATTATTAACTTAATTGTATATATGTTACAAAATAATAAAAGTTTGTGTCATAACTTTAATAGTTATTATTATTTTTTATAAAATTGTAAACTAAAATAAGTTAATTAGTATAATAAATGATAAGTTAAAATAATTAGATCAACAATCAAGGTATTTAAAAAATATGAGTTCATTTAATTAATATTTCATTTAATATTTGAATCAATATAATTTATATAACTTCTGGTTGCACATATAAAAGTATATAAAAATATCAAACAAGAAAATATAAAATATAAAAGTAAATACACATTCCAATAATTACTAAAGCTTCTAATAAACTAAAGAGTTACTAAATTATAATTACGATCAATAAAAAATCAATTTAAGTCAAAAATAATACAACTAAAAAAGATATATTTAAAAAAATTTATTTAAAATTCACTTAGGTTTCTTCTAAAAAAAGATAGCATATTAAAAATCTTATATATACATATATATATATATATATATATATATATATATATATATATATATATATATATATATATATATATATATAAAAGTTGAGTCCCATATAATAAATAATAATGTTAATGATTTTTAATTTTCTTTTAAGCTAAAAAAGTTGAGTCAATAATAGTGTTAATTTCTCACTAATTTATAATTATATAAATTTATTTAAGAGGGTCAATCAATAAGATAATGTCTCTTCAATTGCATCTAATAAATTTTATTCATAACATATGTGTCTCTTGAATTGTTTCTCATTTACAAAATAAATTTTGTTATTATAAATAACATAGTAGCTTCATTCTTAAAACATATCATGCTTAAATTCTTACATTTGTAGTAGTTCTTAGCATAAATTCGTGATAAAGAAATATGAGCTCGAGTAGAACAAGCATCACCATGGCGGTCGTTGATATTGTTCAACGTATACCCACAAGAAAATTCGTCCAACGTTTTCTTGCTTATGGGGTATATATTTGTTTCAACTTCACATGTATTTTATCAATTACACACTTTTATATATGTATGTGTTGTTTTTCAGAATAAGATTTTTATGACATAATTTTTATCTTTTCAGGATCATGAAGAAATGAACACAAAGAACACGTCGGTAGTTAAAGATTCACTTCCAATGTATTTTACAGTTTACAATTTTATTTCGTAAATATTTCATTTGAATCAATCATGCACTTCCATAGATGCATTTGTTTGTATTTTAATAATTTTTAAAATAATGTTAATGACAATCGTAAAAATATCATATTTATTTCCATGTCTCTTAGATGATTTTGTTAGACATGGTTGTCACTAAGTCACTATACATTAATCAAAATCACATATGACATATATGATTAATGGTTTGCTATTAACGATTTATATTTCAAAAATTCTAATTGTTTAAAAATATTCATTTAAAATGTTTTGTATACAAAATCAAAGATTAAATATTTTCTTATTTTATTAAAATATTTCTAATATACTATATACATAAAAGAAAAGTATCTAATTTACTATTATCTTAATAATTTAAAAGTTTTAGAGTATATTGAGATTGTATACTTATTATTAACTTAATTGTATATATGTTACAAAATAATAAAAGTTTGTGTCATAACTTTAATAGTTATTATTATTTTTTATGAAATTGTAAACTAAAATAAGTTAATTAGTATAATAAATGATAAGTTAAAATAATTAGATCAACAATCAAGGTATTTAAAAAATATGAGTTCATTTAATTAATATTTCATTTAATATTTGAATCAATATAATTTATATAACTTCTGGTTGCACATATAAAAGTATATAAAAATATCAAACAAGAAAATATAAAATATAAAAGTAAATACACATTCCAATAATTACTAAAGCTTCTAATAAACTAAAGAGTTACTAAATTATAATTACGATCAATAAAAAATCAATTTAAGTCAAAAATAATACAACTAAAAAAGATATATTTAAAAAATTTTATTTAAAATTCACTTAGGTCTCTTTTAAAAAAAGATAGCATATTAAAAATCTTTTATATATATATATATATATATATATATATATATATATATATATATATATATATATATATATATATATATATATATATATATATATATATATATATATATATATATATATATATATAGGTTGAGTCCTCCATGTAATAAATGTGAGGACAAAAATTCTTCAATATATACAATTTGAGTCCTATGTAATAAATGAGATTACTAATTACTTCTTTTTTCTTTAAAGTTTTTTAATTAATAATATTATTTAGAGTGTGTTTGCAAACACTCTCTTAGTTAATCTTTAATGGATTACTAATTAATTTATCTAACTTTATTTTTCCTTTAACAAAATAACAATATTTTTTGTTTATGAAAAAGTTGAGTCATATGTATATATATATACACTATATAAGTTGAGTCCTAGCTGTAACAAATATTGGCAATTAAATTTTTTATATAAGTTAATTCATTTTATAAATAATATAAATCTCTAGATTTATTGTTAAAAATGAGAGTACTAATTACTTTTTTTTTTTTAAATTCTTTAATATATACAAGTTGAGTCCTATGTAATAAATGAGATTACTAATTACTTCTTTTTCGTTTAAAGTTTTTTTAATTAATAATATTATTTAGAGTGTGTTTGCAAACACTCTCTTAGTTAATCTTTAATGGATTACTAATTAATTTATCTAACTTTATTTTTCCTTTAATAAAATAACAATATTTTTCGTTTATGAAAAAGTTGAGTCATATGTGTGTGTGTATATATATATATATATATATATATATATATATATATATATATATATATATATATATATATATATATATATATATATATATATATATATATATATATATATATATACACACACTATATAAGTTGAGTCCTAGCTATAACAAATGTTGGCAATTAATTTTTTTGTATAAGTTAATTCATTTTATAAATAATATAAATCTCTAGATTTATTGTTAAAATTAAATCATTTTATGATAAACAATATTATATTTATTTTATTTTAATTTAGTAGTTAAACTTTTTAGATTATTTTTACATAAAATGATTATAAGTTTATAAATTGAATCCATGTGATAAATTTTTATACGATTAATTTATTTTATAAATAATCATAATCATAAACTTTTTTTATGTTTTAATTATGAATTTATCTAATATTATTAATTTTGGTGATATTTAATTTAACACGAACTATCTTGATCCAATATATAATACCAAAATAAAAAACATATGTATATGTTAATAAAATAGTTAATAAATACTAAAAAAAATTAATTACACATAATCTAAATAATTAAATATTGTTAATTTAATACATATATATACTGTTTATTTCATGAAAATAAATAATTCTTTTAACAAAAAAAATGTGTATATTTTAAGAAATATTACATCATTTCTTTTTTTACATTTAAAACTTGATTTGAGTCTCATGCATAAATAGTTGTGTTAGTGTTTTAAATTTCATTTTAACTTTTCTTCTTTTATATTTAAAATTTGTCTCATTTAAATTTTTATTTTTTTTTGTTTAATCTCATTACCGTTTCATGACCCTTGGTTATCTTTAATTAATTGGTATTTCATCCATAGGTTATAAAAAAATGAATGATTATCAAATGTTATAAATAGTGGGGTTGCAGATAATCCATTTGTCAACTAAAACATTCTCATTGTTTCTCCTAGATTTTCACCGGTTGGTTTTCTTCTTGATTTATTGTTCTTTTATTTTTCAAGTATCAAATGCGTTATTCATCTCTAACACACATATGTTTATTCTATATCGTGAAATCGATTATTACAATTTTTGTTTTGTGATATTTTATATTTGAGAGTGATAATGATAGATATTATTGAAGTTACCTTCTATACAAAGAAGTTCTTGACGAATAGACTTTCTAGAAAAGAATTGTGTATTCTTCGATCCATACAGTGGTAATTCCTTTTATATTTAATGATATATTTATTTAAATTATTTCCTTATATATTTTATTAATAAACCATTTATGTTGATGTAGGTGATTGATGTAACATCCCTATTTTTTTTAATTATATGTAATTTACAATTAATTAGACTTAATTGTTGTATTAAAGGATTATTATGTTAATTTAAGTCGATTCTATCATTATATCAGTTAAATGAGAGAATACGAAGTTGAGGGGTATAATGTGCAATTGGGTCAAAATAACAAATAAAAGATGGAAACCTCTTTCATTTTTCCACCAACTCACTCTCTCTCTAACTCTCTCGATTCTCTCTCTTTCCCTCTCTAAAAACCCACAAGTTTCATAATCAAGAATCAGAGATTTGTTGGATTCAAGTGTTCAAAAGTTGGATTCAGATAGCAAATAAGGAATTATAAGCATTACAACAAACGATTTAAGGTAACAATCTCCCTATATTACGGATTTTTGAAGTTTTTGAGTTGGTTTTTATGTGAACCGATTTCTAAGATTCAAGATGCAAATGTTAATGCATGTCATATATTATGATAGATTATCTGAATTCGAGCATGTATGTTGTTGTATACAAAAATTCAGAATCAGATTCGAAGTCTAAGTGTGATTTTGGAATTAAGTGTGTGTTTTAGTGTGTGTGTTCTTCGAAGTTTAAAGAAAAATGGACACAAATCGGATATTTTGGTACATAAGTGTTGTGTTCTAAGTTGGAATAGTTTATTTAAGTACATATCTGCAATTTTAGATACTCAAACATGCAAAAATGGTCAAAAACGTAAATCTGGAAAATATTGGAAATTTCACCAAGTATGAACTCGGTCCGGATCCATCCGAATTCGGATCCGTACCCAGTTCGGACCTACAGTGTTTCGGACCAACTACTATTTCGGGTCCATCCCAATCCGGACCCCAACCTATTTCGGACAAATCCCCATTTCGGACCATACACAATTTCGGATCACCCATTTCGGATCAACCCAATTCGGACCAAGGACCCAATTTCGGACCATCTACAATTTGGACCATCCGAATTCGGATGTGGTCCAAATTCAGAACCCAATTACATTTAATATTACAGAATACAATTTTTAAGCAATTACTGACACAAATTCACTATTACACTTACTTTACATATCATTGTGGTGTTATCAAAACACACATTGATTCAGGATCAAGTCACAAAACCAATCACTGTGAGTTGCAGATTATCATTCGAACATTTATTGTTTTTACATTCATGTTTATACATTCAATGGCATGTTCACATTGTTCATATACTTCATTTGGCACTCATGAAATGATTTGTTGTTATGATGCACACTCGTACTTGACATGTAACACACATGTAGCTTGCGTTCATTTGAAAGTGCATCTATTTACATCATGCTTGCACTGCATGATCATTACTTCATAATCTGATGCGACCTGGACTGGGGCTGACAGCAGGCCACTGTCGGGGACTGATCATCCCACTCGTATCCCATCAGGTTCGGCACATCCCCGATCAGCATATTGAACTGCCAACCCATGCTTGCACTGCATGGTTTTCACATACACTGAGGCTTACACTGCCGATATTCACATACATGGGGCTTACACTGCCCATGGTTAAGCATTGTTTGTAAAGAAATATTTGTTGTATGCATAATCTGTTATCTCACTAAGCATTTAGCTTACTGTTGACTCACATTGTTTACAGGCAAAGGCAAGAGTGTAGCTGGACCATCTACTTAAGCATATCAAATCAATATCCCGGAGACTATAGAAGCTATTGGTACTTGAATGTAATAGCTTTGGGCTGGGATTCATTACTTCTAAAACAATTATGTTGATGTAATAGTTAGACTTTTATCACTGTAGACATGTATTCTATTGCTTTAGTGTGGATGTGCTTAATTCTAATTTAAGTATTCAATTTCAATTATTATGATACTCATTGGGTTGTTAGTCGATCCTGGAGATTACAATTATATCATTAATTTAACAAGGACGTCACAGTTTGGTATCAGAGCATTAGTTTGAGGTTTCAAGTGTCCGCGAGGACTTGGACTCAAACTTAGGTTATGATATTAGAATGAACTTCTAAGTAATGATCTGAACTAAGATAGGATTGACATGCACACGGGGAAACACAAAGGGTAACTGTACACTTAGGACTTACAAATAAATGTTCTAAATATAAGTTGTTATATTTCAGAACATGTCAGGAGACGATATGACTCCTCAGCAAATGTTCCAGATGATGCAAGCTCTCATGGAACAAAACAATGAGCTACAATCCAAACGAATGGCTGAGCAGGCTCAGTCATTTGCTGACCAATTAAGGGCCAGAGATGAGGCCGAGGCAAAACGAAAGGCCGATAAGCGAAAGAACAAGGGGCAACAACAAGATGACCAAGAGGAAAGACAAGATACTGGGTCTTCCAACCGATCAAGGGGCTGTAGGTTTAAGGACTTCAAAAGTAACGGGGCTGTTACTTTTGATGGAACCGGAGATGCTGTAACTGCATTGGAATGGATCACCACCACAGAGAGAACTTTCAGAATCAGCGACTGTGCTGATAAAGACATGGTCCGCTTTGCAACCGCTATGTTTGCAAGGGACGCTGTTATGTGGTGGGATGCAATGACACATGTGCTGACGATGGAGGTAGTGTCACACATGTCTTGGAACGAGTTCAAGGAAGTATTCTCCCAGCAATACTGTCCTACTGATGAGAAGCGCCGTCTAGAGGCGAAGTTCCTGAATCTGACTCAAGGAACGAAAACGGTTACACAATATGCCGTTGAGTTCACCCGCTTAAGTTTGTTTGCACCACATCAAGTTGACACGGAAGAGAGAAAAATAGCCCGGTTTGAGGCCAGACTAGACTATGAGATTCGCCGAACCATGAGTGGGGTTCGGTATACAACGTTTGCTGGATTACTCGAGGCTGCTCGGAATGTGGAGCAGATTGTCCTGTTATCCGGATATGTCATAGGTTCAGCCGCCGCACCACCGACTCAACCGTCGCCGCCAAAAAGGCAGCGGGAGTCTGGATCCTCCCGATTCTCTCCCCAATCTCATCAACAATCTTCATCACCCAAGAAGGGAAGGGCCTTTTCGGCCAATTCTGAAATGAGGGACTGCAGACGATGCAGAAAAGCGCACTCTGGGGAGTGCAAGACTCAGGATATGTATTGTTTCTGCTGTGGGCAGAAAGGCCATCACTGGGAGCATTGTCCACGAAAAGATGATGCATGCTACAACTGCCACAGACTTGGCCATTTCTCAAGGGACTGCCTGAAACCCCCACGAGATCAGAATGCTCCACAATCAACAGCAAGATCTTCTGTAGCATCCACGGCTCGCAGGGATCAATCTCAAAGGGCTCCAACAAGGGCGTTCCAAATCACAGCTGAAGAAGCAAAGGATGACCCGGAGGTGGTCACTGGTACGTTCTATGTTAACTCAATTCCTGCACGTATACTGTTTGACTCTGGAGCAAATCGTTCGTTTGTCTCCGCTACATTTGCTCGTCAATTTAACATGCCAACTTCCAAACTGCAATTTGTACTTGACATAGAAACTGCTAGCAATATGTTAGTAAAAGCAGACAAAGTGTATAGGAATTGTACATTATTGGTAGAAGACGTAGTATTCAACATAGATCTAATCCCTATGGAGTTTGGGGAGTTTGATGTCATAGTAGGTATGGATTGGTTGGTTAACAATGAGGCCCAAATCGTTTGCAAGAAAAGAATGATCAAGATTACCACTCCCGAGGGCCGAGACATATGCATTTATGGTGATAGACACAAAGGCGACTTATGCCTTATTTCAATTGCAAAAGCCCGAAAGCACGTTGCCAAGGGTTGTTCTGCTTACTTAGCCTACGCTGTCGATGCAAAGGCTGAAGTTCAATCTCCTTCTACCGTTTCCGTCGTTTCCGAATTTCCTGATGTCTTTCCAGAAGATATCTCGGGATTGCCACCTGATCGCCAAGTGGAATTCCGCATTGACCTCATTCCCGGAGCTGCTCCAATAGCAAAGGCTCCTTACCGTCTAGCCCCTGCTGAAATGCAGGAAATGATGAAGCAGTTACAGGAGCTACTTGACAAAGGTTTTATCCGCCCAAGTTCATCTCCTTGGGGTGCTCATGTTCTGTTTGTCAAAAAGAAAGATGGCACATTGCGAATGTGCATCGACCATCGAGAACTCAACAAAGTCACAATCAAAAACAAATACCCGTTGCCCCGGATTGATGATCTCTTCGACCAGTTACAAGGCGCAAGCTACTTCTCGAGGATTGATCTTCGTTCGGGTTATCACCAACTCAAAGTACATTCTGATGACATTCCAAAGACGGCTTTCAGAACTCGTTACGGACACTACGAGTTTCTGGTAATGCCGTTCGGTCTTACTAATGCGCCGGCCGCTTTCATGGATCTCATGAATCGAGTCTGCCGGCCAATGCTCGACAAATCGGTCATCGTGTTCATCGTTGACATTCTCATATATTCAAAGACCGAAAAGGATCATGCTGCACATCTGAGAGAATTGCTAGAGTTGCTACGCAAAGAGCGACTTTATGCCAAATTCTCTAAGTGTGAATTCTGGTTGAGGCAGGTACGTCTCAACGTTTGAAACAATTTCATGATCCTTATACTTAATCATAAATTATTTTATTAACTTGTACCTCTTAAACAATCAATTCAGATCCAATTCTTGGGGCACGTGATATCTGGTGCTGGGATTGCTGTTGATCCTGCAAAGATCGAAGCTATCCAGAACTGGGAATCACCCCGCAACGCCTCAGAGATTCGGAGTTTTCTGGGATTGGCTGGTTACTACCGCCGATTCATCAAAGACTTCTCAAAGATCGCCGTTCCGCTAACAAAGCTTACTCGCAAGAATGCTACTTTCTTTTGGAAAGAAGAACAGCAAGTAGCCTTTGACGAATTGAAGAAATTGCTAAGTGAAGCACTGGTGTTAGCCCTGCCTGAAGGGAACGAAGACTTTGTTGTCTATACAGATGCATCAGGCACGGGTTTAGGTGCTGTTCTAATGCAAATAGGAAACGTCATAGCTTATGCTTCTAGACAACTCAAACCGCATGAGAAAGACTACTCTACTCATGATCTAGAGCTAACTGCTGTGACTTTCGCTCTCAAGTTATGGAGACACTATTTGTACGGAACCAAGTGTCAGCTCTACACCGATCACAAGAGTTTAAAGTATATATTCAGTCAGAAGGACTTGAATATGAGGCAAAGAAGGTCAATGGAGCTGATAAAAGATTACGACTGTGAGATTCTCTATCATCCAGGGAAGGCCAACGTAGTGGCCGATGCCCTAAGCAGGAAAGCGTACTGCAAGGCATACTGCTATGCCTTGACTTCCACAATACTGACGTCCACTATCATAGACGATGTAAGGGCTGCTCAGTTGCAGGCCTTAAAGGAGGAGAATGTAAAAGACGAAAATGTCAGGATTCAGTTGCCATTAATGCAAGATGATGGAACTGGACTAAAGGGTGTGTATGGCAGAGTGTGGGTTCCCAAGTTCGGGAACATGAGAGATGTAATTCTCGAGGAGGCTCATCAATCTAAATTCTCAATTCATCCTGGCAGCACAAAAATGTACAACGACCTGAAGGCCGACTTCTGGTGGCCAGGATTGAAAAGAGATGTCGGTCAGTATGTTGAAAGGTGCAGAACATGTCGTCTAGTCAAAGCAGAACATCAACAGCCCTATGGTAGTATGCAACCTCTTCCTATCCCGGAATGGAAGTGGGATCATATTACTATGGATTTCGTAACCAAGCTACCTAAGACTCGTCGTCAACATGACGCCATTTGGGTCATTGTTGACCGATTAACCAAATCTGCTCACTTCATACCAATCCGAGAAACCTACTCACTGGACCGACTTGCCCAGATCTACGTAAACGAAATTGTTATTAGGCATGGTGTGCCTAAGTCTATTGTCTCTGACCGAGACAGTAGATTCACTTCCAACTTCTGGGCTGCTTTACAAAATGGTCTTGGTACTCGTATCGCAATGAGTACAGCTTACAGACCCCAATCTGATGGTCAAAGTGAAAGAACAATTTTAACTCTCGAAGACATGCTCAGAGCCTGTGTCATGGATTTGGGTGGTAACTGGGACGATCACCTCCCATTGGTTGAATTCTCCTACAACAACAGTTACCATTCCACAATCAAGATGGCACCATTCGAGTTTCTGTATGGCAGAAAATGTAGGACTCCAACCTGTTGGAGGGAAACAGGAGAAACTCCAATAGCTGGTCCTGCCTTATTGCAAGAAACCAATGAAAAGATCCAACTCATTCGATAATACATGAAAACGGCACAAGATCGACAAAAGAACTATCACGATCGCCGACACAAAGCGATAGAGTTTCAAAAGGACGATTGGGTATACTTGAAGGTTTCTCCGATGAAAGGAGTCACGAGATTTGTTAAGCGAGGAAAGTTATCGCCTCGATTCATAGGACCCTTCAAAATAATAGAAAGAGTTGGTAATCAGTCCTATCACTTGGACTTGCCGGAAGAGTTATCAGGAGTTCACCCGGTCTTCCACGTAGGATACTTAAGAAAGAGTCTGGTGCCCGAAAGGGAACCATGGACTGACCATTCAGACATAAAGATTGACGAACGGCTAAGGTTCGTTGATGAGCCGGAGTGTATTCTGGAGACAAAAGTCAAGAAACTACGTAACAAAGAAATCAGGATGGTGCTGGTCAAGTGGAAGCATCATCGGGGAGCTAATCATACTTGGGAATCGGAAGAAGACATGAAGAACAAGTACCCAAGTTTGTTTAGCGCAGCATGACTTCGCGGACGAAGTATAGGCGTGGTGGAGCCCATGCTGTAACATCCCTATTTTTTTTAATTATATGTAATTTACAATTAATTGGACTTAATTATTGTATTAAAGAATTATTATGTTAATTTAAGTCGATTCTATCATTATATCAGTTAAATGAGAGAATACGAAGTTGAGGGGTATAATGTGCAATTGGGTCAAAATAACAAATAAAAGATGGAAACCTCTTTCATTTTTCCACCAACTCACTCTCTCTCTAACTCTCTCGATTCTCTCTCTTTCCCTCTCTAAAAACCCACAAGTTTCATAATCAAGAATCAGAGATTTGTTGGATTCAAGTGTTCAAAAGTTGGATTCAGATAGCAAATAAGGAATTATAAGCATTACAACAAACGATTTAAGGTAACAATCTCCCTATATTACGGATTTTTGAAGTTTTTGAGTTGGTTTTTATGTGAACCGATTTCTAAGATTCAAGATGCAAATGTTAATGCATGTCATATATTATGATAGATTATCTGAATTCGAGCATGTATGTTGTTGTATACAAAAATTCAGAATCAGATTCGAAGTCTAAGTGTGATTTTGGAATTAAGTGTGTGTTTTAGTGTGTGTGTTCTTCGAAGTTTAAAGAAAAATGGACACAAATCGGATATTTTGGTACATAAGTGTTGTGTTCTAAGTTGGAATAGTTTATTTAAGTACATATCTGCAATTTTAGATACTCAAACATGCAAAAATGGTCAAAAACGTAAATCTGGAAAATATTGGAAATTTCACCAAGTATGAACTCGGTCCGGATCCATCCGAATTCGGATCCGTACCCAGTTCGGACCTACAGTGTTTCGGACCAACTACTATTTCGGGTCCATCCCAATCCGGACCCCAACCTATTTCGGACAAATCCCCATTTCGGACCATACACAATTTCGGATCAACCCAATTCGGACCAAGGACCCAATTTCGGACCATCTACAATTCGGACCATCCGAATTCGGATGTGGTCCAAATTCAGAACCCAATTACATTTAATATTACAGAATACAATTTTTAAGCAATTACTGACACAAATTCACTATTACACTTACTTTACATATCATTGTGGTGTTATCAAAACACACATTGATTCAGGATCAAGTCACAAAACCAATCACTGTGAGTTGCAGATTATCATTCGAACATTTATTGTTTTTACATTCATGTTTATACATTCAATGGCATGTTCACGTTGTTCATATACTTCATTTGACACTCATGAAATGATTTGTTGTTATGATGCACACTCGTACTTGACATGTAACACACATGTAGCTTGCGTTCATTTGAAAGTGCATCTATTTACATCATGCTTGCACTGCATGATCATTACTTCATAATCTGATGCGACCTGGACTGGGGCTGACAGCAGGCCACTGTCGGGGACTGATCATCCCACTCGTATCCCATCAGGTTCGGCACATCCCCGATCAGCATATTGAACTGCCAACCCATGCTTTCACTGCATGGTTTTCACATACACTGAGGCTTACACTGCCGATATTCACATACATGGGGCTTACACTGCCCATGGTTAAGCATTGTTTGTAAAGAAATATTTGTTGTATGCATAATCTGTTATCTCACTAAGCATTTAGCTTACTGTTGACTCACATTGTTTACAGGCAAAGGCAAGAGTGTAGCTGGACCATCTACTTAAGCATATCAAATCAATATCCCGGAGACTATAGAAGCTATTGGTACTTGAATGTAATAGCTTTGGGCTGGGATTCATTACTTCTAAAACAATAATGTTGATGTAATAGTTAGACTTTTATCACTGTAGACATGTATTCTATTGCTTTAGTGTGGATGTGCTTAATTCTAATTTAAGTATTCAATTTCAATTATTATGATACTCATTGGGTTGTTAGTCGATCCTGGAGATTACAATTATATCATTAATTTAACAAGGACGTCACAATTGATATGCTCTATATTGACATATCAAAATATCCTAAAGATTCATAGGTAAAAAACATAAATATCAACGTTTTGTCATCCATCCTTTCAACTATATAGTTTTAAACTATAATATTTATAAAAAATTAATCAACAACTAAATTTTTGTTTCTCGATATTTGAATTGTTTTATGAATATCTTCTTGATAAAATTTTCAACAATAAAAGTTTTACACTTTTATTATAATTTAATAACCATAAAACTTTTATTGTTGAAAATGTGTGATCATTTGATTTGTGAGTTTCTTTCTATGACTGTATTGAAATTTAAACTTTAACTCTTGACGAACGATCATTAATGGAGTACTCTTTTCGATAGATGTGATTGTTGGTAATCAATTGATGGAGAAACAGATTTATTTAATTATTGATTAAATCAATTTAGCTCATATTTCTTGATGGAGAAACAGATTGTTGGTAATCAATTGATGGAGTGTAAAAAATTGCTAATAAATTTTCATTATTGATTAAACTTAATTGAAAAATAAAAGATAAAAGAACTAAATATGATTTTAGTATTTTTTTTTACATTAAAATTAATATTTTTTCAATATTAGACAACTTATGTTAATAGTAGTAAAAACATATTTCACTTCTCTCAACCTTATTATATTGCTTTCATGTCAAAAATTTTATGTTTATAGTAGTAAAAATCTTCCATGTCTACTAACTTTATATATTATTTTTTTAATTATTTTAATAATACCTAAAAATTTCATTAATGTCATAACTATATAAATTCAAGTCATAATTTTGATGGAACTCAATATTGTTTTACTATATTCTAATTAAATTTAATTAAACAATAAAAGATGAAGGAATTAAATATTATTTTACATGTTTTTTACATTAAAACTAATCATATCTTTAATGTTAATTACTTTGTTGTTAATAGTAGAAAACATGTATTTCACTTCTCCCAATCTTATTATATTTTTTTCATGTTAAGTTATTTCATGTTAATAGTAGTAGAAACCTTCCACATTTACTAACCTTAATATTTCTTACTTATTTTTTATTTATTTTAACAATTCTATTGATGTCATAAATATATGTCAAAATTGTTTATGGAACCAAGAATTTGGTTTAATGTATTTTATGCTAAGTACTTTGAAAATAAAAGTTTATGGAACAAAATTCAGTGTATTCTTTTATGCTAAATCAATTTTATGGTTTTAATATATGCATATTGTTTTATTGAACTTAATAAATAAAAATAGATGCTTACGAAACTAAATATTGTTTTATAGTGTTTTGTGTTAGACGAACAATTGTTTAATTTACAGTCAAATAAATTTGAGTTAATAGTAGTAAAACCTTTCACTTCTCTCAACCTTATTGAGATTGTTTTAATGTTACATAATTTTATATTAATAGTTTTAAAATTCTTCCATGTCTCATAAACCTATTATATCTTAATTTTTTAATTCACCCAAAAAAATCGGATGTTATTAATATATGACAAAATTATTAATGGAACTAATTATTCATATAATGTATTTTATGTCAAACTAAAATATTGCTTTGATGTTAAATTAATTGTTGTATTAATCTTGATAATTACGGTTATAGTATTGAACCTTTCAGTTCTCCTTACCTTATTACTATTTATTATGATTTAATTGTCTTAATTTATCATAAATGTGAATTAATCAAGTCTTATCTATAAATAACAAAGCTACATGAGATTTAGTCGTCTTTCAAACACTTTTTATATCAAAATCAAAATAAATAGAAAAACTAACACAATGTCAAAATAAGAACTGTATACAGTTTTCGTTGATCAATTGAGGAAATGATCCATCAAAGTGATGATACGGATGTCGACAACATTCGTGAGAGACAAATGGGTCGTTATTTATGGTAAAAAGATAAAATAATCATTTTATTATTATCAATATAAGATTACAAGACCATGTAAACATGTATTTTTGTTATGAAAACATAACGCGCACAACAAAAAACAATATTGCATGTCGTTTCATTGATAAGTTACATGGAGTCTCATCTATGATTCATGTGAGACTTTAGTGATTTACTTTACTATTAAATAAAAATTGAATTTTGAATCATGAAAAATAACACTTGCACAATTGAGTTTCATGGGTCCACCTATGTGTGAAAAAAAGCAAACAATGTTGATTATGTTATCTGATATACTTTTTAATTGACCGTATGTAAAACCATTAAACACACATCAAAAAGTATTTAATGGTAAAAACACATTTTCTTATTTTTATAAAATAATTCACATTTTGAGTGACGTCATTACATGTTGAGAAAGCAACCAAATGTATCACTCTTTTTGTATCGTTACACGCATCTAACAAATCGATTTAAATATAAATTTATACATATATAACATAAAAGTTTTTTAACACATCTAACATATTTTCCATTAAACATGAATTTTAAATTTGTAGCCAATGAACGTTAGATGGTGCGAGTTTCGTAGTCGGACCCGTTTTTTTATAGAGAAGTTAGACAATAAAATGCGGATCATCTTTAGTACCTATTTTAAAATAAGGAAAAAAATATTTTGTAGTTAATGCTACATATAAATAATATTGTTGGTCGCGTATAAATTATAATTGTAGGACGTGTGTGTGCGCGCACACACGCACATACATATATTAATATTAATAAAGATTTAAGTTAAAAAGAGTTGTTTTGATAATAATCCTACTAACTATAATATAATATACAACAATTTTTTTTAAAAAAAAACATTAATTAATTATGAAAATATACTCTTCTTGATTCACTAGCTGAAAACATACTACCTACGAGAATGGTACTTACTTTATAACTTTTTATTTCCTTTCTTTTACAAAATATTTTACATTTAAATGAGATCATTATATATTGACAAACAATATCATATTGAATGACGTGTAGAAATTATTATTTATTAGTTATGTAACATTTGTAGTCAATTTTGTACAACAAAGGATAAGTTTACAACACTTGATTTCAGTATAAGAAATTAAATGTATGTGTCATTGTTTTTGTATTATGATATGTAATTATGTATCATACAAATCAATTTATGTGTAGATTTATATCTATCCAACCTAAAAAATTTTAACATGTCTAACATAATCCTAAAATTTCATGGTTGGACCAATATTTGAGAGAGAGAGGAGAATAAAAGTAGGGTCCTCATTTTTTACACCATCTAAATAAGTTTTGATAAAAACTAAAAAAAATTTATAGATAGTTAATACATATAAACAACCACCGTTCTGTACATATACATATTCTATATAATAATTTATTTTTAGAAAATAATTGATACTAATGATTATTTAGTTTTTTCATATAATTAATACTAATAACTACTTAATTAATACATTAAATAAAGGGAAATTATAAATATACATAAGTTCTTCCATATAAACTTAACAGTTTTATAGTAATTATAATAAACAATCAATTATTTAATAGAAATACATAGATATGTTATAAAATATTACACATGACAAACAAATTATAATTATATTTAGAAGATGTCACGATCACCGAGTTGTTTTGATCTTTTATCTCAGACTTACGAACCAATATTTTTTTTAAATATTCTCACAAACAAATACACCTAAAAAAAGCCTACACAACTTGAATAAGTTATTGTTTGATTAAAGTCTGTATTTTTAGTCAACTAACTTTATATCTCACCAACATTCATTTTCTATGTAATTCACTTATTGTATGGTTTTTTTATTGTTGATTATGTATATACAATTGTATGATGATAGACTTTAAAATTGTATGGGTGAATCTAAAATTTCTATGGTAGTCATAACAAACACATATTTTTGCCAACATTATATAAGATTAAAATAAAAAAATGAATCCACCGGGTGCATCGCACGGGCTGTCATGACTAGTATATATATAAAAGTTGAGTCCTAAGTAATAAATGAGAGTACTAATTACTTTTTTTTTAAAAAATTCTTTAATATATACAAGTTGAGTCCTATGTAATGCATGAGATTACTTATTACTTCTTTTTTCTTTAAAGTTTTTTAATAGATAATATTATTTAGAGTGTGTTTGCAAACACTCTCTTAGTTAATCTTTAATGGATTTCTAATTAATTTATCTAACTTTATTTTTCCTTTAATAAAATAACAATATTTTTTCTTTTATAAAAAAGTTGAGTCATATGTATATATATACACTATATAAGTTGAGTCCTACCTATAACAAATGTTGGCAATCAATTTTTTTGTATAAGTTAATTCATTTTATAAATAATATAAATCTCTAGATTTATTGTTAAAATTAAATCATTTTATGAAAACCAATATTATATTTATTTTATTTTAACTTAGTAGTTAATCTTTTTAGATTATTTTTACATAAAATGATTATAAGTTCATAAATTGAATCCATGTGATAAATTTTTATACGATTAAGTTATTTTATAAATAATCATAATCATAAACTTTTTTTATGTTTTAGTTATGAATTTATCTAATATTCTTAATTTTGGTGATATTGAATTTAACACCAACTATCTTGATCCAATATACGATACCAAAATAAAAAACATATGTATATCTTCTTTTTATTAAAAAGAGAAAGGGCTTTCATAATAGAATAATTATATTCAATAACATTCAATTTATAATTTATGTCATTGTAAACTTTTAATTACGTAAATAAATTTTTTAAAAATTTTTAATTAGATTTTAGGTCATCTCAAGAGATGTAATATCAAAATAGTGCACTTCAAAAATAAATAAATAATAGAATTATCATATTAGCTATTTAGTCTGTCAACCATTTAATATAATTACTCAAATAGTCTAGAAGAAAACATAAAATATACAAATTAAAAAAATAATATATAGTTTTAAAAAGATTATTGAGATAAATTATTATTTATATAAGGAATCAGTGATATAAAACATGGTTCGCAATATTTAAACTACATTAAATAAAAATCAATAACTATATAATAAATTTCTCGATTTAGAATATAGGAGAGCACACATGACGGTTTATAAATCCAACTAAAATCCGAAACAAAATTAAAATTGAATACGAAATTACCAAAGTGACTCCTATAGACATCTAATATATGTGATTGCCAAAAAAACAAATTCTATTACAATAGCTCTCAACTTTCACAAAACAAACATTTACTTATACTACGAAATTAAAAATAAGCCATGTACCACTAACTAATACCTTTATTATTATATGTCTTTCCGCTTAGATGAAACCCAATTAAATTTAAATGATGAGTGCTTTTCGAGCGAGAAGTTCTCCGACTCGGTATTGTCACCATCCGTGAATTCCAACAGCATCAAATTAGCATATGGAGATGAGTTTTGTGATCTCGCATACGCTTTACTCTTGAACCTTACATTTTCACAACCACTTGCTGTGAAATCATTGCTACCACAGGCATCGTTAGCCGTCATGAACCAAAATTCTTAGCATTGTCGTAGAATTTTCCATCCACCAAGCACTCACAAATTGTTTGTAACATGAAATGATGAAAGAATGTGAATGAACAAATGTACCTTTGTGATTTATAGATAAATGATTGACAAATTCATATTTATGGTAAAATAAAAACATTTAATTGATAAGAAATAGTAACCTTAGGATAGATGGAGAGTTTTTACCATTAAGGTTCATGCCATAAATTCATATAATCATTATTGATGGAACTAAATTCTTTTTTATAATATTATTGATTAAACTTAATTGAAAAATAAAAGATAAAGGAACTAAATATGATTTAATATATTTTTTACATTAAACTAAATATTTATCTAATATTAAATGATTTAATGTTAATAGTAATAAAAACGTATTTCACTTCTCCTAACCTTATTATATTGCTTTCATGTTAATAGTAGTAAAAATCTTACATGTTTACTAACCTTATATATATCATTTTATATTTATTTTAATAATACCTAAAATTCCTTTGATGTCATAAATATATAAATTCACGTCATAGTTTTAATGGTACTAAATATTATTTTACTATATTCTAATATATTTTAATTAAATAATAAAAGATGATGGAATCTTACACTAAAAAATCAGATGTCAATAATATGTCATAATTGTTTGATGGAACTAATTCTTTATTTAATGTATTTTTTGTTAAACTAAATATAATTGCTTTAATGTTAAATTAATTGTTGTTTTAATTTTGAATATGTTACGATTATAATAGTGTGAACCTTTCACTTTCACTTCCACTTACCTCATTACTATTTATTATGATTTAAGTGTCTTAATTTATATTAAATGTGTATTAAACCAGTCTTTATCTATAAATAACAAAGCTACACATGCTTTAGTCATCTTAAAAGCACTTTTTATATCAATATCAAAATGAAAAGAAAGAAAAACTAAAACAATGCAAAAACAAGAATTGCATACGGTTGATCAAATGAGGAAATGGTCCGTCAAAGTGATAATATATCGCAAATGGGATGTCGAAGATAATCACGAGAGACAAATGGGTACGGATTTCGTAGTTTATGGTAAGAAGATAAAATAATCATTTTTGTATTATTAACATAAAATTGCAAATATCATGTAATCATAACTAACTATTACATGTCTAAATCAAATTAATTCATTTTATAATGTGCATACTAAACTCTCCAACAATAGTAGTTTCTGAATTTGGATTTTATTCAATGGCGGAGATTTTTCAAGAGTTGTCAATTGCATCGTCACTCTTGGTATGTTTCTTTCGATTCTTGAAATTTTGGTGTGGTCATTGTTTTTATATGACTATGCTTCAAAAGAAAACTAATAAGAAGTGCATATGACATTACATCCAACATTATTTGGGTGATGTTTATAATTATAATTTTTTTGTTTGTCATAATTTTTTTGTTAAATTTATGCATTTCAGGATGATCACAATGAGAATTATAATCACAAGTGCAATCAAGGGCAAACCAGAAAAATAGGGATACTTCGTGGAACAATTGTGGATGAAGTCGTAGTCTCATCATAACATTACAAACTTGAAGATCTAAAAGATGATAGAGAGTTGTCAAATTATAAACACATACTTCTTCTAAAATAAATAAAGTGTGTTGTATTCCATTTAAATTATTTATTAATTTTGGTTCAATTAAGTCTAATCCAGCTTGTGATGATACAAACCCTAGCAAAATTGGTGGATTATTTTCTTTTACAACAATAAATTGTCATATGTGTCCATTAATTGACCGGTAGTTTTTATGTTTATATTAAAGTTTTATTTTTGTTAAACTACATTTAAGAACAAATATATCTTATAGATTAAAAGTTACGATGAATAAAATTAAGTTAATCATAAAATATTACACCCACACACACATATATACAACTAAAATAATTTAAAACTTATAGTAACCAATTTAAACTATATTTTTTAATTTAATCTAAAATTGTATATTAATTTTTAATTGTGTTGTTTGATTAAAAAAATATTAGATTTAGGGTATATAACAATTTGTGTAATAAGTTTTATATAATAATTAATAGGAATAATAAACTTTTGTATTTACTATGACTTTTGGGTTTATGTAGTAATTTTAATATTTTGTGTATACAATGATATGAAAACTATATTAAATATATCTGTATACTTTTTATTTTTACTAGTTAAATGTAACAAACACTTATTGAAATAAGTATAGTTATAGAATATAAATGTAAAAAATATATTACAAAAAAGTATAATTTAGATCAATTTGATATTTTGTATCTACAATCATATTAAAACTATATTATATATATATATATATATATATATATATATATATATATATATATATATATATATATATATATATATATATATATATACTTAACTAATAATAATGTATCAGTTTTTAATTAAAATCTAATATTTCTCAAAAAAATTTAAATATCTATGAAATTAAACTCGAAACCTTTTAAATTATCAATCGTATTATTCTCTAAGATTTTAAAGTTTTTAAGAGGTGATTAATTTAATTAATATATGAGTTAATATAAAAGTATGTTGCTATTATAATTATTTACAGTTTAAGTCGATTCACATAAACTTATTTAATCAATTTAAAATATATAATTATCATAATAGATTATTTTAAAAACTTTAATCATCAAAATAACTATCTTGAAACTGTAGTTGTCAAATAGCATTAGAAAAAGATTGTAAGTAACAAAATTAAAACCAAAAAAGTATAATTAATATACAATTTTACATTAAATTGTACTGGTTACGTTTAATTAGTAAAAAAAATAAAAAGTAAGTAATTATTAAAATAGATAGTAAATATCTCATCAAAATGGCCATTCATTTCCCAAAGTGAGTTAGAAATTATAAATAGGTTCCTATGACAAGCCTTTTTCGTTACATTTCTAGCTTTCTCTCATCAAAATTCATCTTCATTTGTTTGACTATTTAATATTTATATTTTTTGGGTTCTTTTAGATTATGTATGATATCAAGAATGTGTTCATTATTTAGTTTGTAGTTTTCTTTTAATATATGTGTTAAAGATTAACGATCTTTATGGTTATGTTTCTATTTCAGTATGATGATTTTCAACAAGGATCAAGGAATACTAAAAAGGGTGATAGTGTCATCTCATGTTCTTAAGACCGAGTGTTTTTCTCATAAAAATCCATCTTCATTTGTTTGGCTATTTAATATTTATATTTTTTGGGTTCTTTTATATTATATATGATATCAAGAATGTGTTCATTATTTAGTTTGTAGTTTTCTTTTCGTATATGTGTTAAAGATTAACGATCTTCATGGTTATATTTCTATTTCAGTATGATGATGTTCAAAAAGGACCAAGAAATACTAAAAATGGTGATAGTGTCGTCTCATGTTCTTAAGACCGAGTGTTTTTACAAATGGTAATGTAAAAAAATGAAGTTTCATAAAAATTTGATAGTAATGAGATGATTTATATTTACTTATACTCTTCATATGTGATCATCAATGATTATCTCATCATTTTACACATGATTTATCAATTCTTTTATATGATATTATTCTAATTGATTTTGGTTATCTCTATAACGAAATTCAAGTTTTGTCATTTACACGCCTAAATTTTATACTTACTCGAGAAACGAGAGTTAAGATGATTTCATTTGACTACTCATTTATGTAATTGAAATCATTTCAATCTTAATAATATTGGGTGTTGTTGATGTAGCGTTTATTTGATGAAATAATATGAATTCATGCAACGCCCGAAATTTGTCATGAAATTTGTTACAAAATCACATATGATTCATTTGTCGATGTTATCAGTGGTGATGTCAAAAAATTGTACTTAAAATACAATGTTATATATTTTTATTCGTTAAACTAATTTCTAAAAAAGTGTTAGGCACAAAAAGGCCTCAATCAAACCTGTTCTACATCTGAGGGGGAGATTTATAATCAAACCTGTTGATGCATTTGAAGGTTGAATTTAAGGCCTGTTATATGTCTTATTGAAACCTGAAAATGATTTGCAATATCAGTCTAAAGCTGTTCTATATGTTGCATGTGTTGCAACTAAGACAGTTTGTCCAAGCTGCTCTGTCTGCAGAACAGGCTGGACATAAACTGTCTACGCTGCTCTACACTGTCGAGCAGCTTGGGCAATTTTAAAGTGTTCTGTTCTTTGTGAACAGAACCTGTTCTTTGTGAACAGGCTAAACACTTTATGGAATATGTTTCCAAGTCATCATGTATTGTTTTTGACTACAAGATCAGTTTACAAAGTCAAAGACAAAGTGGAAAACAGAACTGCTCAGCCTGCCCAAGCTGTTCTGTAACATGAAGACAAAAGGTTATTCGAAAAAGGGTGACAGACCTTTTTCTTATATCAAAATAGGCCTTTACAAGGAAGAAAGACGCAAATTGACATTCCTAAATTAGTTAATAACGGCAATGCAACGTAGACAAAGTTGAAAAGACAAAAGTCTGCACATGTGAAGACAATCTTGCTTTTCAGAAAAGTGCAGAAAAATGATTTTTGTTTGTTCAAACAGACTTCTCCTTTTCATTTTCGCTCCAATTGAAGATGTTTCTCTTAGCCTCTGAATGGGTTTATAAAAGGAAAGCTTTCTAAGGACAGAAAGAAGTGTGAAAAAGCTAAGTGCTGAGAAACAAGAGTGAACGGCAAGGGGCGCTTGTTATTTTCATGCATGCAAGCATTCTGTGTAAATCAGTATCGTGTGTCTAAGGTTTTACATAAGCCGTTCCCTTAAGTCTTTGTAAACACAGATTGCAGTGCTTTCTTAGTGAGTGTAATTCATTGTTTGATAACAGTTGAGTTTGTCTTAGACTAAGTGAACATTACTGTTGTATTGTCATCTCAGCTTGAACTATTCCGATCAGCTTGTTTGTAATTAACAATTGTTGATAATACATACACACATTGAGAACATAGTGCTTTGGTAGTCTTTAATATAGCTGTATTACCCCCCCTCTACAGCGTTAAAGCTATATACTTGGGAACCCTCGGGACTCCAACTGGTATCAGAGCAGTTTATGAGTGGTGGTCATTCTAGATCCTCATTCTCCCAAGTTTCCATGGACAATCAGTTTGCGGCAAATTATTCTTACTTATGACAATGGCTCTATGGGCAAACTCACAAAATTTATCACAACACTGCTGCCTGGTTGAAGTGGCAGAATGTGCTCTATTTAGAGAATTGGGAATGTACAACTGCCAGAGATTAGTGATGGAGGGTTCCTATGTGCCAACCTCTGTTACTACCATCACTCCAGCGGTTGAAGGGACTGCCCGAAAAATCAGGACCTTTGAAGGGAAAGCTAAAGGCTCAAGGTCTGATGAAGACAAAGACTTGTGGGCTCTGGCATGCAAAGGCAGAAACAATCTGTGCTTTAATATCTCCTGATGATTGTGTTCAACAGGTTGAGCAATAATGAACAGCAAGAAGAAAGGTGGGATCTTTGTGTACTGTCTCATGAATGGGACCCACAATCAGCATTGAGCAAAGATCAAAACTCTGTTAGACATTATGCACTTTACTTTGCTAAACCAAAGGAGAATTCTCTCACTGAAACCTACACAGGTTACTGCTTTAGTGAATGATCTCACAGCTGTTGGGACATACGGACAGTTCGTCACCCCTGGGAATAAATTTCTGGACGATTCTACATGAAGAGTGGACTACTTCTCAACACTTCTAAGGAAATCGACAGGTACTATCAGACAGTTGGACTAGTCAATCGGTATGGATCCTTACTGAATGAGAAAATCAAGCGCAACAAAAGAGAATATGCCGTGGAATGTCCAAAAGAGGTGCGCCTTTGTGGCTAATGTGAGACAGCGGTAAATCAGGTGAGTGATGTGTTCACTCAACCTGATCAACAGGTCGATGACGAGGAGGGGAAGTGTCAGATTGAAGAAGTATCTGGCAGATCTTGACTGAATCAAAGATGATAGCAAATGATTAGCTATGCTGTGTCAAAAGGTTTCAACAAGGAAAAGGTTTGGAAGACACATGCTGGCAAGGAAATTCAGGTCGCTGGCAAAAACAGGCATTTGATAAATCCAAGGCGGAGTGTTTCAATTTGGCAAAATCTGGTCATATAGTGCTGACGTGTGTCAAAGCTTGTTGGTCAATCATCCAAACCATACAAGACAATTACAAGGATGAGTGTTAAGGGTTTTAAGTACCTTATGCCATGGAAAGCTGAGGAAGTTGGAAAACTCAGTGGGTTCCACCGCCAAAAAGGGAGTATGGCAAGGACTTGTGATTGGAGGAATCTGAGTCAGTCGTGATGAAAAGACATCAATGTATCGGTGGCCAACACTTGATGGTCCCATCAACAAGCAGTTTCACAACAGGTATGTGCTGAAGCGGAAGGCTTCAGCAGAGAGAGAACGGATCCCACTGATGTATAGTAAAATTTTATGGCGTACATTCGGAGAAAAAGTTAAACATGTGTGAATAATGCTTGTTGAATCCTAATGTATGGCTGCTGTGAGAAGCCATGATGCTTTACTATCGAAATCTCAAGCTAAAACTGAGTCTGTACAAAACTAAATCAGATAAATGGACCGTTCCATATATTGGAAGACTGAGCTGATGAATTAAAACCACATCAACTCGTTTGTATACTGGAAGAAAGAGGAAACGTAGATTAAAAGCATGGCTAGCTTCAAACAGATAGTGACTCGTGGTGCCAATCTGCAAAAAAAAGTCAAGTCCATTAAAGTTCAACAGATTCTCTGCACAAATCCAAGCTTCTTGGAGGGGACTTGAACAGCAGCTTCCATTGTGAGATCATATCTGAAAGAAGATTATCACTCTTGGTGAACTTCCAAGCACATTTCATCAAAATGTGCAATTGTAAACTAATCTCAACAAATAGGTTTGTCAGGCATCAAACCATGCAGCCTTTCGTGATGAAATTTAGCTTCTAAAGTGATCTTGAATTTGTTATCCATCAACGTCAGCGCTAAGTGTCTGATGGTTTCACCACAAGCCACATAAGAAAGGAAAACATGTTCAAAACTGAAGTTGTGGATACTAAACTGTTGGACAAAAACAGGTTTCGAGTCCAAAGCTGATGGTTTCAATTCAAAAGCATGTTAATCCTTTTGATTGCTAAACACTTTGAAAACAAGTTTTCAAAAAAGTAATAGCCGGTTTACAACAAGCGTACGTCTCAGTTGCAAAAAAACTGCTGTGATTTCAAAGAGTTTTCAAATCATAGTGGCTAAACACTGGTCTGAATTAAGAATATAAGCTTTTCAAAAACCAGGACACAGTGAATCTGGATCGGCAGCATAAATCCACAATTCAGTTAGGGGCCAAAGGCAAAGCCATTGATCAAATCGCGATATACTTGGGTACTAAGTTTCCCAATACTGTGGCAGCTCAAAGTCCAATCAGCTCCCTGTCTTTGACATCTGTCCTCTAAAAAGATGAAATAAGAGGCAGGCCCCCAAAAGCTAGTTGTGGCTATTGAACTATCCACTCAAGCTGTTGATTCAACAAAAAAGTATAAAACTGCTAAAACTGCTGAAATGAATCAACAAAAATAACCAGAATGTGTTTCGGAAAGATCTTCTTCCAAAAAAAACCTCTTAAAAAGAGAAGAAAATGGTTACAAAAATGTGGACGAGCACTATTCTGGCCAAGGGGATGCCTGAATCGAGGGAATGGAGGCCTCGTTGAACTCTGCTTGTTTCCACCACAGCTCACAGCACTGAAAAATGGTATTCAAGCTGATTACCATTCAAATAGGGAATATTAGTTGGATATTTCATAAGTCCATCAACACAGTTGATGAAGTAGGAGAAACTCATCCTGTGATGAGTTCCCCTAACAATGATAATAATTCTAGTATCACTCTGCAGGAAAGGAAAAGTGAAAAACAACCTTCCCAGGTTTGGTACTTGGGATAGTGGACTGCTCAGGGCACATGACAGGTGTAAAGAATTTGCTGAGACGAAAATGCATGCTCTTGGAAAAAGGGCCCCAAAAGTACTTTGGTGACAAATGTTACAGGGATTCCACTGAGGGCTATAGAAACATCTTACAGCTGGTTGGTGTGCAGTGTCAAAAGAGTTAGGCCTATGTGGGTTGGCTAAAAACAAACCTTGTTTAGATACAGCCAACGTGTGATTGTGGCACAAGGTTAACTTTGATGATGAGCACCTTGGGTTACCAATGGATTCCATGGCAAAGTTGTGCCTCGCTGCTCAACGAAAAGAAAGGTGTATATGTTGTGGATATGGCATTCTGCTGACCCCACAACTGGACCACCTGTTTCTCACAAGAACAAATGTGATAAAACTGGCTATGGCACAGTACGATTACAATGAACTTCAAGCACTCAACAAATCTGTACGAAAGGACGTTGGTGACAGGTTTGCTTCTATGACTTTTGCTAAGGATAGATGTTACGGGGGGGGGGCGGGGTCCTTAACGCTGCCAGATCTACTAGACGCGGATTCTGATACGAGTGCACGTGGAAGTTCCTCGTTGACGGTCAGACGGACACACTCCAACCAACGGAAACACGGAGACCTATTATGACGCGAACGAACGACACTATCGAACACGATCCCTACGTAACTAATTCTCTCCGAAACGGGCACTCACCTAGCTGATATAACCGAGATCCCTCTGCTTTATATTCCCACGAATTCTGCAAAAAAGTCTCTTAATAATTCGAGTTCTATCCCTAATTATAGACCCTGAGTCGAGTCTTGTTGTGGGCCACTCGAATCTGGCCCAGGCCATTCGGAGTCTGTCCATCTTGACATCCTCGGAATCTGTCACCCCATTCGAAATATAAGGCTAGACTCGAATCCTACTCAACATGATTCGATTCCCAAGCCTTAANTGTGGGCCAACCTCGAATCTGGCCCAAAGCCCATTCGAGTCTGTCCATATTGACAGTCTCGAATCTAGCCCATTCGAATCTAAGGCTAGACTCGAATCTATCACAGATTCGAATCCCAAGCCTTAAACAATTCGAATCTATGGCTACATTCGAATCTATCACAGATTCGAATGCCAAGCCTTGTATTCTAAAATCACCTAAGAACTTGTCTTATCAATAACAAAACTAGACTGCTGTCGCCACACTGAATGTACCAACAGACTCCCCCTTGACGATAGCTTCTAGTTTTGTTCATTGATCTTGATAGACTATTTGCTTTAATGACAATGAATGTCGAGATCACCCTTTCTCCTCGTTATCCATGACTGATGATTCTGAATCGCTTCTCTAACTTAGTCCACGTTCCTTTAAACCACAGCGCTTCTAATACCTCTTAGACTAACCTCTCAAATTTGCAGTACGACCCTTTCTTCTGACAGTTTTTGCAAACACCTCAGCCCAGAATTGTCTTCCTAGATTATACGGTCCTTCTAAGCTAAATCAGTCACTTCTAACTTCAGAATCTGATTCATCATTTAGAGCAGTCTTCTGCATCTCTAGATCTATCCCATTCTGATCATCATTCATAACACCTTCATCGAGTGATGCATTCATAACACTTCGGAAAAAGTTCTAAGTCATCTTCAATTACTCTGACAATGCTCCGGTCAGACCATGTCTTCAGTTACTTCAGTTGTCTCTGAATCCTTGTCTTTCCTATTGTCAGTAGCTTCGGACACTGACTCCCCCTGAGGATCAGCAGTGAGAGCCAATATTTGAAAGATCTGCCAGCTCACTACTGTCTTGAAAGATCTGCCCGCTCACTATTCGAGCTATCTTCTTTGACTTATCTTTTTCGAAGGACAGCTTCTCTACGATTTCTCCACTCTCTACTATTTCTCCCCCTGAGATGGATCTTTCAACCAGATGCCAATATAGCCTCCAGATTTGCAATCTGCTGCTACTGATCAGTCTCTGTCTGATCCAACTTGGCATGAAGTTCACAAATCGCCTTTGTCAGTTGAAGAATCTGTAATTCTGTGAATAATTCAAGGCTAACACTGTATAGACTTAATCAACAGATGAAACAAGTCATTAGATGTTAGTAGGACATTAAAATCATTATTCAACGATAAAGATAAAATGAAACTCTCCTACTTAAAGTTTTTGAAGATTTATAGCGTAAACCAAACACGAGAACTAAGTTCGAGAGAAACTATCATTACCTTTGTTTAAATAGTCCCAACCTCGTAAGTTTTGAAAAACTTTGAACAATTTTCAACTTTTTCAACACTTAAATGAAAATTTTGAAAATCTTTGAATAAAATTCAACTTTTTCAACTTTTTCATGTAATGGAGGTTTACAACCTTTGCAGAACCAATCACACTAAGCAACAGATTTTCACGCAATATTTGTTTATTCAACCAATCATGCATCCTTATAAACTTTGACCTTTATCCTACTGAAGATAAAAATAAAATAAAATAAAATTAATTTTAAACTTAAGCTACTCTAACCTACACTAAATAGTATATTTTTGGCGAGAATAGTCAAAGAAAGATTCAATCAGATAGCGATGTCTGATACTAACTTTCAGTACTTAAACTTTCACACTTAGGAATTTTTTATTCCTTTGTTTGTTTGTCGTGACATACCTATTTAGCCGATTGTTGGTATATTACCCCTTTTAAACATTCTACATTTCGGAATATCCCTTGGCCTTTTTATTTATCAGGAAATTATCTTACGTGACGCAGACGTAGACATACTTTTATGATCAAGGCACACAGACAAAGATTCTAACTTGTTGGTATTTGCAAACTTTCTTTAAAAGACAAACATCGGACACAGGTCTGTATTTTCATACAACAAAGTGTCTTAGTTTGACTTAAAGTTTATTTTTAAAGTTAGCAGACAGCGGTGACAGGTCTGTACTGAAGTACAACAGAGCGACATATCTGCTAACCCGAATCTAAACAGAGACAACAGGTCTGTACTTACGTACAACAGAGTTGCATGTTTTCGACTCTCAGTTTTATATGATTTTTCTATTCATTCCATTTTAAGATGTATTTGATGTTTCCATACATCCCCAGAAAGTTTGCATACCTCATTTAGACTCAAAGTTTGTATGTCTTGTACATAAAAATTAAGACCGATTGGTCGTACATCTAAGTTAGTGACACGCTTGACTTTTTCTAGAATATTTTATTAGCCTTGAGATTCCCTATATGTATTATGCCTACCAACACATCAAACTAAATAAAGTATATTACTTAGGATTTAGTTGCATTATGTGTGAAAGCCTAATACTTAGAGTTTGTAACGACGGTGCTAATTTTCGTCACTTTGAACCTATGCATCTAAGACTTAACTCAATTTTCTGATATTCTCCTTTTTTTTTTTTTTTTTTTAAATGGTTTTCTCTCCTCTTTTTTTTTTTATTTTGATTTTCATAAATAATAATAAGCTAATAAAGTAACTTACTAACTTACTATAAAAAGAAATAAAATAGCCTAAGGTCAAGTTACTTTGGATTACACATGCCATTCAGTTGAACTAACAACCCAAGGCATGAACTATCAAATGCTTTTGTGACTAGATTCGCATTGTTTATACAGACTGACACAATTGACACACCTTACGTGTTTCCCTTATAACTTCTCACTTTGGTCTAAGGACCCAGAAAGCATACCTGCTGTTTCGTCCTTTGTACCCCTGTCCTGTATCAAGAGAAACCACTATCCATAAACCATTTGTCATTAGGATCTGTAGCTAACTCCTGCACACTAAACAAGAAAAGTTAGTTATCACGGGGGACCCAAGCCATGACTGACTTGGTAATACCATCCTCATCCACAAACTTGAATTCTTTCAAATACCCATCTCTCCTTTCAGGTGACTTGGATTTTTGATTGAGAATCTGTTGTGAAACTGAATGATTAACATCCATTCTCGACCTTTGTATTGGTCTTTTCGGTTCAGCCCTTGAATAATTTCTGTCATAGTACATTTCAGTCTCATAATTCCGGGCTCTACCTTGTGTCGTATGCTTATTAGGAGAATTAGACCTAACGAGAGTGTGACTCCTCTTAGGTGAATTTTTCCTAATAATGGTATGGGGGCCAGACATTGAGTGACTAGGAGATCTATTCGGTGAATTAATCCTAAGTCCGTCATTTTTTCTAAGAGACTCCGATGATTGACAACTACCTATACGTGACACCTCAACGGAGTTCTTCTCAGAAACTCGAGAACTACTCCCGCTCGCATCACTAGGCATTGTTTTTAAGATTTGCTGCTCTTGTTTCCCTATGTTCAATGAAGACTCTGACTTTTTGTAGGGACAACCTGAAACAACATGTCCTTTCTCATGACACTTAAAGCAAGACATCTTGTCAATAGATTTCTTATAGGCACTCTTTGACCTAGGTGTCTTACTAATACCCTGATTGTCTGTATCAACAGCTTGTTTTAACTCCCCTTTGTTAACATTGCTTACAGTATTTTCCTCTTCTAGGTTTGAATTACAACTAGACTGAACACACTGTTTGTCTAACCTGAGGAGTAATTGAAGATACTTCATAGGACTCAGTTACCTTGACTGCCTCTGAGTTAACCATATCATTGGTCTCATCCTGAGCAGTAGGTACACGATTGCTATTGGCCTCATCAACCTTAGTACTAGACTCAGCTAATTCCTTATCTCTAAGAGAGATCTCTTTGGTCAGTGACTCTACATGCTCATAAAGTATTTCATTCCTGACACTTTGTTCAATCAATTTGTCATTCAGAACTAGGAAATCTTGAGCATCATTTCTCAGTTTGGCCTGAAGATCTTCCTTAATGTCTAATAAATTAGCATTATCTGATTTTAAGGATTGAATTTGAGCAGTCATAGATGAATATGTTTCTAGTACTAAATTCAATTTATCATTCAAAGTAGTACATAAAGCACATAAATCATGAAAAGTAGAAGAGTTTAGAATTACCTGTTTCCGATCAGATTTGATATTGGCCATCTGAGCTGCAAACTCCAGCGTAGTTAGCTCCTCAGCAATTTCCAGCACCAAAGGTTCTGAATCAGAAAACTGTGTATCCTCTTTCTCTTCCTCTTCTGCTCCCGTACTTCCAGTCTCTGTGACTTCAGCCATGAAGGCTCTAGCATTAGTCTCTGGATGTGTACTCCAATCATATGTGCCATCTAACTGTCTGTTAGACCCCACATTAGCAAGTAAACCAGCCACTGAACCCTGATTCCCTGATCTTTGATTCCCTGAACTGGTTAAATGCTGACGTCCTAAGTTCTGATGATTATCAATCTTAGGTCTTTGACACTCTCTCGCAAAGTGTCCCAACCCCTGACAGTTATAACATCTAACTTTTGACTTATCGAATCCTACATTGTTCACACTCATACTTCTTCCTGTTCTTTTCATGAACCTTTTCAATCTCTGTGTGACCATAGCCAATTGCCATTGTAGGTCCATTTGTTCCAAGTCATCGGGATCCACCTGATCATAATCTTCTTCCCATAAAGCTGGATCAATTATTTTCCCTTGAATACAATTCCCGTAAGCCGCTACAAACGATGCTAGAAGCTTCAGTTGCACCTCTGCAGTTTTAGCACTCATTGGCATTTTTGTGTATCCCTGAGACGATGATCCTGAAGTAGATGCTTGTGGCTGCTCATCCGGTCCACTAAACCCTATGAAAGCTCTACATTGTGCTTCCTCTGGCTCAGCTGGTGACGCAGTTTCTCCTGTGAAAAACGCTGTAGCTGTCTTCATATCAGCTGTCACTGAAGGTGTTGATTTTCCGAAATACATTGCCGGATTTTGGACTTGTTCATAATTCGTTTCAGCCTTCAATAACTCGAAATGATACGCCCTCAGCGTTCCCACTACATCCTCCAACGATTGAGTATAGTACTTATCCTCATCAAGCTTAATCATAGCCACATACATCGCCCATTTGGCGGGTAAGGCATCCAAAAGCTTGTTAGTCTTTTCTGTGTCGCTATACTCAATGTCGTGACTTTCAAGCTCTGTTAATAGATGATAAAACCGAGTGATAGTATCATTCAATTGTTCATCCTTTAATGCCTTGAAGATGGCGAGCTGTTGTTTTAACAGCTCTGTACGCTTTCTCCTAACCCGAGGATTTCCCTCACACCTTTTCTCAAGCGACTCCCAAAGTTCTTTTGATGTCCTCTGAGTCCGGAATGTGTGTAGAATATCTTGCGGTAACGCCATTCGGATTAAAGAAAAAGCTTTGTTTTCGGCTTCAAATAATTTCTTGTCATCCTCCTTCATCATCTGGTATGACAAGACCTTTTGACGGCCTTCAACTTCAGATAGTGGCGGAATGTACCCTTCATCTATGCACACCCACATGCGCATATCATTGAATCGTACAAAATCTGTAAATCGATCCTTCCACCAGTAATAGTCCTCAACTTTCATCAGCTTAGGCGGTGCATTTGCCTTCCCAACTTCGTGATCCATCTCAAGGAATTTCTGAAGATTTGACATCTTTTCAGAAACAAATTGAATTTGAACTTAATTATTTTAATGCGAAACTGATTTAGACTAACTTATTCGAATCTAGATAGATTCGAAACTAATTAAGATTAAATCTTTTGAGATTAAATTCGATTAAGTCTTAAAAGTCAATTAGATTCGAAATTATGTCAGATTCGAACAACTCCTTAGATTCGATGGTCCTTAGAATCGAAGGCTCAGCAGATTCGAATGTCAGCAGAATCGAAGCACAGAATCGAAACAGTACCAGACTCGAAATAAACTCGAAACTACTAGACTCGAGATCCTATTCGAATGAAGTAACAGATTCGAAACAAAGTAGACTCGAAACTCTCTGAAATTGAATCGAAAGGAGCGTATTTAGGTTAGACTCGAGACTAGAGTGAAACCCTAATTACCCCTATAGATTCGAGCGCCGCAAACTCGAAAAACGGCTAACACGTTGATTTTTTGACGTTTTACAGATTAAACCACTATTTTTCAAACGAAAAATAATGATTTCGATCAAAAACGTGAAAAACAACAAAGTGTTTCCCGAATATGAATTTGCTAAGCTCAAAAACACGTTTTTTGAGAGCAAAACCGTCCAACTAGCGTCAAGAAACCTAGAATGTATCTGATGAACACGAAGAACACCACGAACACTCCGTAGGCTCTGATACCACTTGTAAGGTCTACGACTGCAAGATCTATCTAGACGCGGATCCGTGAACGAGTGCGGAATCCTCGTTGACGGTTAGACGGACAACTCTCAACCAACGGAACACGGAGACTATTAGACGCTGAACGAACGACACACGAACGATCCTACATACTAATTCTCTCCGAAACGGCACTCACCTAGCTGATAAACTCGAGATCGCCTCTTGCTTAATTCCTCACGAATTCTGCAAAAAGTATGATAATATTTCGAGTCTATCCCTAATTATAGACCCTGATTCGAGTCTGATGTGGGCCAAACTCGAATCTGGCCCAAAGCCCATTCGAGTCTGTCCATATTGACAGTCTCGAATCTAGCCCATTCGAATCTAAGGCTAGACTCGAATCTATCACAGATTCGAATCCCAAGCCTTAAACAATTCGAATCTATGGCTACATTCGAATCTATCACAGATTCGAATGCCAAGCCTTGTATTCTAAAATCACCTAAGAACTTGTCTTATCAATAACAAAACTAGACTGCTGTCGTCACACTGAATGTACCAACAAAAAAAGTAAGAGAGAGAAAGAGAAAAATGATATTTTTTTTCTTCCAAAAATACCCTTTTCACACATTTTCAAGATTCTCCACTATCAAAGTTCAAAATAATTACAAACTTGTCATCCAATATATCAACCATTGATTATCATTAATCCAATGACCATAAAAGGTTCTTAGGTTCCCACATTTTTTATGGTTCTTAGAAGAACCCTCCCCTATATATATATATATTACATAAATAAATTTTTATTCACGTAATACGTGGGGCATCAACTAGAATTCATCATTATCTAATTAACATTTGCTAATTTTAAGCACATCTAAATATAAACTTAAAAAATCTTCAATTATATAGATATATAATATTTTGAGTAAATTACAGAAATGGTCCCTGTGGTATGGTTGAAATTATAGATATAGTATCTGATCTTTAAAAATTACATAAATGGTCTCTCAAAACACTATTTACTTGCAAAAATGGTCTCTCTTTCTTAATTTATTTTTCTAAATGACGGTTTTGTCATTTTCTCAATAACATATTTGGTCCCTCAAGTATGTAATTTATTTTTAGTTTTCGTCCTTTACATGAATTTTTACTTTATGTTTAAATTTAAAAATGTTAATTTAAAAAACTTATTATTATTATTATTATTATTATTATTATTATATTTTTATTTTTTAAAATATATTTGTTTTATTATCAGAATTATCCTAATTGTATATATAAATGTAATTAATTTACGTCTTTTTTATATATCAAATTATTTATTAAAATTTATTTATCTTATGTTTTATATGTAAAAATATTTGTACATTTTTATCTTTTATACATCTTTATAAAAATATTTAATTATGTTAATATATTTTTATTTAAATACAATTTTTATGAGAAAAGTATAAACATTGGGACATACTAATTTAATTACTTTGTCACGTAAATTGGCACTCGTGCTACCGTTTGTTTCTAATTATTTTGGGATTTTATTCATGTTAATTTGAATATTTTGCTATAAGTAATACATTTTAATTTACACCTACTGCTTTATTTATTTTATTCTGATTATATGTTGTTACATTAATATGTTTCGATTTATATACGAAATATACAAACCAAAATGAATGTGTCAAAGTATACAATCCAAAACGTATACGTTTCGTTAAATCAAAACATATAAATGTTTTTTTTAAGTTTATATATTCTACTTAAAACTTATAATTAATTTGAAATGCATTAACTTTTCAAATATTTAAGTTAAAAATGAACAAAATGTTAACTTTATATATTTTTCTTCAAAATTAAGTCAAAACTTAAAAATGTAAAGAAATTTTAAAAATAAAAATGTATAAAATGTGAAGTTTACATATTTTTATTAGATATTATTATTAAATCGAAATGTAGTAAGTACCGAAATAATTAAACCAAAAACGAATAAAATACTAAGTTTTATTTTAAACGTAATAATGTTACAAAATATTAAAATAAAAATTAATAAAGTACTAAATTTGAATCCAAACATATTAACATAAAAAATATTAATCAAAATGTTAAATCCTTAGTTTATATATTCTTTCTTAAAAAGTATAATTAAATCAAAATTTATTAACGTAATGAAATAGTTAGATATAAACATATAAAAGATAAAAATGTACAAAAATTTTATCAAATGAAATAGAAGACAAATTAATTTGTAAAATTAAATTGAACACATAAAAGAAACGTAAAATAAATAATTTAAATATTATAATAGGGATAGATTTTAACAAACAAAAAATCAATATATTTTATAACATAAATATATATTAAAAAAATAAAAATGTATAAATAATAATAATAATAAATTAAAGAAAATGTGAAAATTTATAAAAAGGACTAGAAACTGAAAATAAATTACATCGTGGAGGGACCAAATTATTATTGAGAAAAGGGCAAAACCGTCATTTAAAAAAAGTTAAGAGAAAGATGGACCATTTTTGCAAGTAAATAGTGTTTTGAGGGACCATTTATGTAATTTTTAAGGATCGGGAACCATATCCGTATTAATTGATCATGCACAACACTTATTTGATCATTCACAAGATTTATTTAACTATTTATACTCACTTATTTGATCATTCACAATACTTATTTGATCATTCACAACGCTTGTTGGACTATTCATAATTTTCAACACTTATTTGATCATTCAACACTTATTTGATCATTCACATTACTTAATTGACCACTCACATTACTTAATTGACCATTCACAACACTTATGTGATCATTCACAAGAATTATTTAACCATTTATAATTCTTTTACACTTATTTGGTCATTCACAACATTATTTGATCATTCACAATACTTATTTGACCATTCACAGTTCTTCAACACTTATTTGATCATTCACAACACTTATTCGACCATTCACATTACAATTGACCATTCACATTACTTAATTGATCATTCACATGAATCATTTGATCATTCACAGTATTTATTTCATCGTTCATAGTAATTATTTGACTATTAACACTTCTTCTACACTTATTTGACCATTCACAATTTTGATCATTCACACTTCCTCTATACTTATTATGAATGGTTAAATAATTCATGTGCATGATCAAATAAATGTTGTGAATGATCAAATAAAAACTGTGAATGGTCAAATAATTCTTGTGAATGATTATATAAATGTTGTGTGAATGATCAAATAAGTGTAGAAGAGTGTGAATGGTCAAATAATTCTTGTGAATGATCAAATAAGTGTAGAAAAAGTGCAAATAGTCAAATAATTATTGTGATTGATCAAATAAGTGTAGAAAAAGTGTAAATAGTTAAATAAATGTTGTGAATCGTCAAATAAATCATGTGAATGATCAAATAAGTCTTGTGAATATTCAAATAAATATTATGAATAGTCAAATAATTCTTGTGAATGATCAAATAAGTATTGTGAATGATCAAATAAGTGTAGAAGAATTGTGAATGGTCAAATAAGTGTTGTAAATGATCAAATAAATGTTGTGAATGATCAAATAAGTGTAGATTAAGGGTGAATGGTCAAATAACTATTGTGAATGATCAAATAAGTGTAGAAGAATTGTAAATAGTCAAATAATTATTGTGAATGATGAAATAAATAATGTGAATGGTCAAATAATTCATGTGAATGATCAAATAAGTGTTGTGAATGATCAATTAAGTAATGTGAATGGTCAACTAAGTAATGTGAATGATCATTTAAGCAATGTGAATGATCAATTAAGTAATGTGAATGATCATTTTATAAATATTGTGAATGGTCGCTGTAATTACGAAAATACCGTCCACCTAAAAAAAGAAGGACGCGCATGCACTTTTCAATTTTTGATCGCAGGCATTGTTTTTTTTAATATTGTGGCTTTGCAAGGGTACCTTTGGTACACTTAATTCTCAAAGCTACTTTTTTTAACCCAAATCTATTGACCGATATATATAAAAAGATAGATATATAATTTTTTTTAACAAATAACTATACTTACGTTGTACTTTTTTATAATAATTAATATTTATATGGTTTAATTTTAAGTTTACTTACATGGGTTATGTGTCAAAAATAGCAACAACTTTTTGTAGTTTTACTGTTTATAGCCACATTATTTATTTTTTATCATTAATAGCAACAACTTTTGTATTTTTTATAGGTTATAACAATTTTTGACCTGGAAATCTGATATAGCAGGTTACCATTCATTAATAGCAACAACTTTTATCTTTTTACCAATAATGGTAACAACGTTTTATCTTTTTACCGATAATAGCACCAACTTTTAACTTTATCTATAACAACGACATATCAAATTAAAACGCTATTTAATTTTAACTTATTACTAATAGAAAAATTAAAATTATGAAAATCAAAACAAGTTAAATAAGTTTATAAATTATATTTATGTCTAAATTTTGCTGGAGATATAATAAATGCAATGTACGGCAATGAGAGAGATAACGAATATAATTGGACATATAACAAAAAAAAAATCATTAATAGAATATAATTGTATCTTTTATTCCAACAATATGAGCAAAATTAATTCAAATGATATGTTTTCGGTGTTACCAGTGATGACACAAATTTGTATATAGAAATCTAGGAACAACACATAATCTAATAATCTAATTATATTATTAATGTACTAGAATTATATATTTTAACTTTGAAGTATGTCTATTTGAAGTTTTTAACAATTATGGTTGTGTTATAAAACATATTTTTGGATGTTATGATTAATTATATTCATGTTTGAGTATTTATATATATGTTGCATGCATAATTCTAAAATTTACATATAAAAAATTTCTATCTGACTACTCCATGCCTAAGTTGACTACTCTCAAATCTCCAGTTGCCCAGCCGACTATCGCACTAATGATGTATACAACAATGCATTTAAACCAAAGTTCTATCCCTTAATCGGATAATAAAATCATATATAGTTATCCATAAATTACATGAATACCCTTTTATATATTAAATAAATAAAA
>JAANYP010007054.1:0-69968 GCA_020465985.1 Centrapalus pauciflorus | reverse complement strand
CAAGGACTTCACAGCCCATTCAAGCTTCCTCATCAACAGCACTTGTCTCTCAAGAAGACAATGTGTTTGACTGGAGTGATCAGACAGAGGAAGAATTCCAAAATCAAGCACTAATGGCAGAAACATCAAATGTCTCCTCCACTGAACTACCATCTGAGGTAAATTCTAAACTCTGCTCTCAATCATGCAAAAATATGGTTAAAAAGTACAGAGATCATAATGAGAGCATGTGCAAAACTCTAGCTAAGATGGAAGAAAGGAGATATGAATATATGCAAGCCATAGAAGAACTGGAAAAACAGATCAATGACTATAAGGATAATGAGCTTCAAATGGGGTATGATAGAAACTATCATGAATGGGAGAAAAAGGAACTCAATAAGAAAATAGAATCTTTGAATAAAAAGGTAGAAGAAACTGAACAGAAGGTGTTAGAGGCTAATGAGAAACTGGAATCTGTTAACATAGATTTAGGTAACTTCAAGTTAGCAAATCAAAAGCTAGAACACCTAATGGAAGTTCAATTCAAAGATAGAGTCAAATCTCAGGTCAATCCCAAAGAAGGAATAGGATACAGAACTACTCCACCTCCATATAATAACAAGTACATTCATCCAATGAGTGAAGTTGCTGATAGACTTGTCAATGAACCATTAGATGAGTCTATGACTATTGTAGATCCTATCCTTGATAGCAGTCCTGAACCAAAGGAAGATAAGAGTCAAAATAAAGACTGTGACACAAAGAGTGCACCCATAGAAGTCCAAGTTCCCAGTAAGAAAGGAAAAGAGAAGATGAGTGTATGCAATGCTACTCCACAAGTTTCTGTACATTCTAACTGTAACACTGCATCTTCATCAAAAGGAACTAAAAGAGATAAAACTGTTTCTATCTGCACATGCCAAAAGCATGGTGTTCAAAAGTTTCCTAAACAACAGCAGGTAAGAGGAAACCAGAGAAACAGAAACCAGAAATTGACAGAAAAGTCTGGTGTTCCAATTCAAACTGTCAAAAGATGCTTTCACTGTGGAAGGAAGAATCACTTAGCTAAGGATTGTTTTTACAAACCAGCTGTTGCAAAACAGACTGTGCATCACACAAAATCAAATCCTAAACAGGCAAAGCACTCAAAAGTGAAAACTTCCACAGCAGCTCCAAAGAGAACAGTTGATCACAGATTCTCAAAAGTCAATAAAAAACAGTCCACACATCAAAAACAAGTTTTGGCAAAGCCTAAATCAAGTTTTAAACAAATATGGTGTGTCAAGGACAAATCTGTTGCTCAAACTGCTAATGCAAAAGATCAGACTGCTAAGTCAAAATCTGATGCTGTTAGTGCAAAAACTGAAACTGTTAGCACTACAAACACAGCTCAAGCTGCTGGGCATCAAACTGGAGCTGCTAGTGAATCATCTGAGATTGTCAGAAGAAAAGATGATCAAAATAATTGGATACCTCATATTATCACTAAATACTCTCCAAAGACTCCATCAGTAGATCTCACCAAATACAAGAAGTCAAAAACAGTTTTTAGTTATGTCAATGTACAAGGCCAACCCAAAACCAATTTGGTTTGGGTTTACTCCACTACTAACTAAGCTGTTATTTGTGCAGGGCAACCACAGGTCTCCTCCTAGGACAAGATGGCATATGGACAGTGGATGCTCTAGGCACATGACAGGCAATTCTAAATGCTTGTCAAATTTCAAAGGCTTTGATGGAGGTTTTGTTGCATTTGGAGGCAACTCAAAAGGAGGTAAGGTTACAGGTAAAGGTACTGTAAATGCAGGCAACATGACATTCCATGATGTTTTGTATGTTGAACAGCTTAAGTACAATTTATTGAGTGTCTCTCAAATCTGTGACAAACAAAACATTGTTCTGTTCACAGATTCTGAGTGCATTGTTCTTTCAAAGGATTTCAAAATTCCTGAAAATCTTGTTTTACTTAGAACACCAAGAAAGGACAATGTTTACTGCCTAGACACAGCTCTATTGACTAAATCAAATACTTTAAGCTGTTTAATATCCAAAGCATCATCAAATGAGTTTGCTCTTTGGCATAGAAGGATGTGTCACATGAACTTCAAGTCCATGAATGATTTGGTTAAAAAGAATCTGGTAAGAGGATTACCACAAAAGGAGTTCATTTGTGATGATCATTGCGTAGCATGTCTTAAAGGTAAGCAACACAAAACTTCTCATAAGGCCAAAGAAATAAATTCAATCTCATCTGTTCTTCAGCTGATACATATGGATCTATTTGGTCCAACATCTGTTTTGAGTTTGAATAAAAGGGCATACTGTTTAGTCATTGTTGATGATTTCACCAGATTTACTTGGGTTTACTTTCTTAGGTCCAAAGATGAAACTGCTGAGCTTGTTAAGTCTTTTATCCTTAAGATAGAAAACCAATCCAATTCCAAAGTTAAGGTGATAAGATCAGACAATGGAACTGAATTTAAAAATCAAATTCTAAACAGTTTCTGTGAGTCCAAAGGTATTGCTAGACAATATAGTGCACCAAGAACACCACATCAAAATGGTGTAGCTGAAAGAAAGAATAGAACATTAATTGAGGCTGCTAGAACAATGTTAGCTGATTCCAATCTGCCTATGACTTTCTGGGCAGAAGCTGTTAATACAGCCTGTTATGTTCTAAATAGGGTTCAAGTAGTTCAATCACAAGGGAAAACTCCCTATGAGCTATTCCACAACAGAAGTCCCCTAATAGCTTTCTTCAAGCCTTTTGGATGCCCATGTACTATTCTTCACACTAAGACTCACTTAGGGAAGTTTGAGAGTAAGGCTGAAGAAGGATTTTTTGTAGGATACTCAAATCAAAGCAAAGCCTATAGAGTATACAACAGAGTGTCTAAATCAATTGAAGAAAGTGCCAATGTTGAATTTAATGAAAATACTGCTAACATCAAAGGCACTGGTCCTGATTGGTTATTTGATTTAGATTCTCTAACAAATTCTCTGAGCTTTGCTGAGTTTACTACAGAAGCTGATGCATACAGGGTTGAAGCTGCTAACACAAATTCTCATGCTGCCAATACAATTTCTCATGCTGTTGGCACAAAGTTTCAGACTGCTGCAGATTCAACAAGTTGGGATGACTTTACCACTCTACCACTTCTGTCATGTGATCCTCCAGGGGTCCTGAGCACTCAACATGATGCAAATCCAGACACTGAAGTGCCATTTCCAAGTCCTGACAGCACAGCTCAAACACAAAAGGAAACAGCTCCAGTTTCTAGGCTAGCAGTCCCAACAGCTTCTCAAGCTGTTAGCCTAGAAACTCAAACTGTTCCAGAAACTGAACCATTCACTGGTTCTGATGGAGATGACACAAACCTTGGTACATCCTTCCAAACAGAGAGAGAGCCCACACTAAGAGTTCATAAGTATCACCCTCTCAATCAAATACTGGGTGATCCAAGTACTCCTGTTCAAACAAGGAAGATGGTCCACAATGAGACTGCTGCTGCTGAACAAGCAGTTCCAGAATTCAGCCTAGCTGCTTTTGAACATGCCTGCTTCATGTCTCAACTAGAACCTAAAAAGGCATCAGAAGCACTAAAAGACTCATCCTGGATTGAAGCTATGCAAGAAGAGCTTTTACAGTTTAAAATTCAGAATGTATGGACTCTGGTGGATCTTCCTAAAGATAAGAGACCAATAGGTACACGGTGGGTGTTCAGAAACAAGAAGGATGAGAGAGGGATAGTCATCAAGAACAAAGCAAGACTAGTAGCACAAGGGTACACTCAAGAAGAGGGAATAGATTATGATGATGTTTTTGCTCCAGTAGCAAGAATTGAAGCCATCAGACTATTTCTAGCATATGCAAGTTTCAAAGGCTTTAAAGTGTATCAAATGGATGTTAAGTCTGCTTTCTTGTATGGGACAATTGAAGAGGAAGTGTATGTGTGTCAACCTCCTGGTTTTGAAGACTACAAGTATCCAGACAGGGTGTACAAGCTAGACAAAGCTCTCTATGGTCTTCACCAAGCCCCCAGAGCATGGTATGACACACTGTCATCATATCTTCTACAGAATGGATTCAAGAGAGGCACTCTGGACAAAACACTTTTCACTAAGTCCATCAAAGCTGAGATTCTTCTTGTCCAGATCTATGTTGATGACATCATTTTTGGCTCATCTAATGATAAGTTGTGCAAAGATTTTGAGGCCCTAATGCACAAAAAGTTTCAAATGAGTTCAATGGGGGAACTCACATTCTTTCTAGGGCTGCAGGTCAAACAGAAGCCTACTGGTCTATTCATAAGTCAATCAAAGTATGTCAAAGACATACTGGAAAAGTTTGGCTATCAAGAAACAAAGGTTGCAAGCACTCCAATGGATCCTCATAAACAGCTTCATACAGACAAAGATGGCATAGATGTGGACATTCATCTATACAGATCCCTTATAGGATCTCTCATGTATCTAACATCTTCTAGACCTGATATAATGTTTGCTGTTTGTGTGTGTGCCAGGTTTCAATGTTCACCAAAGGATTCTCACTTGGTTGCTGTTAAGAGAATTTTCAGATACCTTAAAGGCCAACCACATTTAGGCCTCTGGTATCCCAAAGACTCTCCTTTTGAACTAACTGCATATTCTGACAGTGACTATGGTGGTTGCAACATTGACAGAAAATCCACAACTGATGGATGTCAATACTTAGGAGCAAGACTGGTCTCTTGGCAATGTAAGAAACAAACAACTGTCTCCACATCATCCACTGAAGCAGAATACGTAGCAGCTGCAAGCTGCTGCTCCCAGGTAATGTGGATTCAAAATCAGCTAAGAAACTATGGTATGAATTTCTTATCCACTCCTATTTATATTGACAATTCAAGTGCAATTAGCATTGTGCAAAACCCAGTGAAATTCCCAAAAACCAAGCATATAGAAATCAGATTTCACTTCATCAGAGATTGTAATGAAAAGAAGTTAATCCAAGTTACCAAAATACATTCTGATGATCAGCTAGCTGATCTATTTACAAAACCTTTTGATGTAGGAAGGTTCACTTTCCTAATATCAAACATTGGTATGGTAAACATGGATTAATTGATTTTTATTATTATCAACTCAATATGCTAATTTAAGGGGGAGACACTGTTCCATTGAAAATCTGCACAAATTTACACTAACAGCATGAGTCTTTTCTCATGCTGCTAGTTCATTTTCTCGGACTGCTAGTTATTTTCACTTGATCTATCAAAGTGTGCAGGGTATTTAGGTAATTTCCCAAATGTGTGCGCGGGACCTAACCTTTTTGAAACCTTTAAAGGTCCCAGTTTCGTTCAGTTGTAACTACCAGTTACATATTCTTCTTCCACGGCCTTCTGTTTTCTCTCTGAACGATACACACACTCTTTTCAAACCCTAAACCCCAAACCGTCGTTTCTTGATCAATGGAGTTCGTAAAAGAACACAACTGCCTCCCATACACCCTGAAACACACTGACCTTGAACCGTTCCATGAGATGATGGACTTCCTCAGGTACTCCCATATCCACTATGCCCTCAATATCAACCCCACTATATACATATCTCATATTGAGCAATTCTGGAATCATGCCTATGTTCAAACCATCAATGGAGTGCCTACCATGACTTCCAAAATCGATGGTACTACCATCAATATCACCGAGGAGTCCATCAGACATCATCTGCATCTTCAAGATGCCACAGGTATAAAAGACCTATCTCTTACTGCTTTACACTTTGGTCTTAAAAATATCGGATATAGGGGCCCTGCTGATTCTTTTACTTTCTTGAAAGCACACTTTTCTCCTAAATGGAAATACCTTGTGCATATTATTCAGCAATGTTTAAGCCCCAAAAGAACTGGTTGGTCCGAATTTTCTTCAAATATTGCCACTGCCTTAGTGTGCTTTTCTACTGGCCAACAGTTCAATTTTTCAAATATGATCTTTCAAGGAATGTTAAGGCATCATTCCTTGAAGCATGGGAAATTTTTGATGTATCCTCGATTTTTGGCAAAAATAATTGCACACACCTGCACTACTTCAAATTTACATAAGAGGATATATGTTTCCCATAGGCACTCACTATCTTCAATCAAAAGGCTGATAAAGCCAAGTGCCAATTTTGTCAGCATTGATGCTCCATTGCCCTCTGCAATGATGAACATCATCACAAGAAACAAAGGAGAGGGGCCTGAGCAGACACAGCCTAACATTACTGCTTCAACCCCAGGACCCCAACCCACTCCTCATGATACACATATTTCCTCTGATCCTTTTGAACAGCCCAAACGCCCACTACAATACTTATATAAAAGGAAAAGGGGACGCGGAGCTCCTTCCTCCTCCTCCCTTAGACAAGAGCCATATATCCCTGTGCAGGAGGATCCTTCTGCACAGAATATCCAAAGGGAACCAATTGAGGACACTCCCAACCTCAATCAGGAGGTGAACATCTCTTCTGAGACTGTTCATATGGGCTTTGTGGCTGGCACTACTGATGTCTCTGCACAAGAGGCACAGGACAGGGCCAACATCTCTAAGACCACACCCATGGCAACAGCAAGTGTGCAAACACGAGCTGGAAGTCCCCAGTACCAAGAAAAGAGGGGCCCAGAGGTTTCTACTTCTGGTGTTAATGTCAGTGATAGACCACAAACACCCCTGGTGTTATCTGATCTTGAGACTAGCCTGCAACTGATGCTCTTAACGGATCCAAAGCTGAAACCTGTTGTAACAATGTTGGAATACCAAATGTCCATCATTGCTGCACAGGGGGCACAAATTCATGCACTCAAACAGGCAGAAGCTGCTCACAATCAGAAACTGGCTAATCTACACAAAGGGTTTACTCTTTGTGGAAATAAGCTCATCAAACTAGAGCAGTTGATTCAAACCCATGTGGCAAAGGTTGTAGGTCCTTCTGACCAAACCAATGCTTCCAAAAAGGGGGAGAATCAGGAAGTTCCTCAACCAGTCCAAGCAGCTCCAACTCCAACAGTCCAAGCAGCATCAACAGCTCCATCTTCTAGGCTAGCAGTCCCAACAGCTTCTCAAGCTGTTAGCCTAGAAACTCAAGCTGCTTCTACAAGAGCAACTGGAGTTGTTATAAGAGAAGGTATTCAAGCTCCATCCAGTTCAGTCCAAGCTACATCTTCTGCTACAAAAGATAAGGGCAAGGGTATTCTCATTGAGTCTCCAAAGCACAAATTTTCTTCCAGAGAAGCCCAGATTGCCTTTGATGCTGAGATTGCCAGAAAGTTAGCAGAAGAACAAGATCAGGCCTTAGACCAGCAAACCCATGCCCCAATGCAAGATGATGAAACCTTAGGAGATTACCTAAGAGGGTTTGTGGTAAAGCAAGGTGAAAGGAAGAGGAAGATGCCAACTGGGCATACCAAGGCTGAAAATAGAAGATTCTTGATCAATTTTCCTGTTGCAGCAGACATTCCAAAGAAAATTGCTCAGTCCATGAGTACTGAAAGGCTGCAGGAAATACATGACAAAGAAATGGAGAAAAGAAAGAAAACAAGAGTCTCTTCAGCAGTTCAGCCAGTACCAAAAGTTCAACCGTCCCAATCAGTCCAACCATCAACATTACCAGTCCATCCTGAAGCTGCCAATGCACCTGCTCCCACTAAGAAACCAGTCCAACCTGAAGCTGCCAATGCACCTGCTCCCACTGATCAACCTACTGTTTCTGTTCCATCATCTGTTAAGAGGGTGATCTTTCAGCACCATTTGCAAAAGGCTATGGAGATAGAAAGGTTGATTGATCAACATGACTTTACAAAGCCAGAAATCAACTACTGGTTTGCTAAGTCATTGGATGAAAGGAATTTAAGGGTCAAGTTTGTGATAAGGAGAGAATCTGGACCAGAAGAGGAGTTTGATACATTCTGGCAGATGGTTCATAAGCTGACCAGGGATGAGCTGATTAAGATGTACCACATAGGATCTGTTTCTCAAGTTAGATCTGATCTTCCACAAGTAAAACAACTCATCAGAGATCTAAGTTCAGTTGCTGATGCTGAATTTGCAAGAAAAGAAGTAGAAAATGCTGAGAAGAAAGGGAAACAGATCAAGGAAGTTCATATTTTTGTCAAATCCAGAACTTACAGAGTCACATTCAAAGATGGATTTGGTATTTTCTTCAATCTCGAGTTTTATAATTTTTCAAAAGATATGCTGCTCCAAATAAAATCAGTTAGGATATCTTGTGATAAAGAAGAGATGAAGAGAGAATTTTTGAAGGCTGTAGATCAGAAGCTTGCACAGTTGTAAGTTTTTGAAAGCCTTGGTTTGTATATAACAGTTTACTTTTTCATTTCCTTATTTGTATAGAACTTAAAGTCTTGTATAAAGAATTTAAGTTAGGGGGAGATTGTTGGGAAATAGTTTAAGTATACTCAAGCTGTTAGTTTAGACTTCTCAGACTGTTAGTAGATTTTCTGTGTAAATACAAAGTTCATGCTGCTAGTTGAAGAAACTCGAGCTGCCAGTGTAAAAGTTCAAGCTGCCAGAGCAAAACAACTCAAGCTGCTCAGTTCATGCTGCCAAGTCATTCAAGCTGCTCAACAGTTTCATAAACAGAATGTGCTGATTTTCAGGGAAGATATCTACAAGAAGATTCCAGCATATCTACTATCAGAGAAGTCATAGTCCTTCAAGGAAACACGTCCATAAAGCAATATAAATACATAGAATAGGTCTTTCTATTGTATAAGAGTTTTCTGCATATTTTGAGTCTGTAATTGCTTTATTGATAGAGTTTTCATAAGCCTCTAAGGTTGTAAAACCCTAAGAACAGTTTGTGTTCTTCGTCTAATCAAAACAGATTAGAGGTGATTGTAATCATTGAATTCAGCAATACAAACAGTCTTGATTACTTCTTATGTTTTATGCTATTATTGATTCTGAAAGTTTTTGTCAAAATAATTAAGTGTTATTCCGCAAACTTCTTAATTAAACTTTGATTCAAAGCAAGATTATTGATTTATACTCTGATAAATTCAAATCAGTTAATCTTGGTTATTCATAATTTTCATAATTTTTAGATCCTGACAAACAATATCATTCTTTTTATGCATTTAAACTTATAAGGTTTGATGCTAAAATTTCATTTTCTTGTCATTTTTTATTTGCAGGTTTAATTGGGTACAATACAAGAAAATAAGATGATTATGTGGGCTTAAAGTGAAAAAATATGAGAGCATGCAAGCAGGTCCAAAGAAAGTTCGAGATTTGAGCTTCTCCAAACCCAATACCCAACGGGCCAAAGTCCATTTTATATTTTAGGGTTTCGGTTGGATTATTATTATGATTATTTTATTATTATTATTTTTGTTTTTAAAAGGAGCCGGAGGAGGAGGTTTGGGGGGATTTTTATTTTTTTGGGTTTCTTTTTTTTGGGGGATTTTTATTTTTTTGGGTTTCTTTTTTTTGGGTGGCGGCGAGAACAAGAGAGAGAGAGGAAAAACATTCTGAAATTAATTTTGGTTTCTTTTGCTTGATGTTGGACGGCGCAGCATAAACAAATATTAAGTTTCTTTCACTATTCAAAATTTTCATGTGCTAGTGGAATTAGAATATTTCTACAAGCAAGGAGTTTTAAGTTTTTTTTTGTAAGTAAGATGATTTCAGTTTTTGTTCTTTTCTTTAATTTGCTTGTTAGTTTCGTAATGGGTTAAGTTTATTGTATTTATCATTGATGAACGAACCCTAGATTTAGGTTTAGTTTTTATTATTGATTGAGTTTTGTTTATGCCTAGTCGTGAACCTTGAATTAATAATTTTAATAATTATTGAGTAGTTTACTATTACATTGTGTCATGTTCTGAAATTATGACTTGCACGTGTAATTAGTTTTATCTTATCGTTTGCTTGTTCTGAAATTATGACGGTTGCATGCGGTTAGGGTAATCAATTATTCTGAAATTATGATAGTTGAAACTGCTTCTCTAATAACCCAGATAAAAGTTTGAGTTCGATTCACCAATAACGAGAGTTAGCGTGTTTTGAATAGATTAGGTTATAATCGGATTAATAGTGTTGATGGTCTATGTTAGCTCGAAATTTCTTAGAAACTCTTTCAATCAATTGCACTTGTAAACGAACCAAATCTATGGGGAGTGATTCAATGATGAATACCTTTTAGTTATTTGATTCTATTCTCTTCGTTAATTATTTCATACTTGTTTAAACTTTTAGTTATTTACTTTTAATCGTCATTTTAATTTTAGTAATTTCTTTTACTTTGCCATGTCAACAGTATCTAAAAATCTAAAAAACAAAACCCCTTTTTACTCGTTTGCATTTTATCCATTTTATTTTTGCTAGAATAATTTTAGTTGGTATAAATTGCATTTTCCGTTCCCTGTGGAGACGATCCTGGTCTTACCAGTTTATTGCTATACGATCGGGTACACTTGCCCGAGATTTTATCGGTCGATTTGGTCAGATTAGAGTTTATAAATTTAAGACTGATATTTCGTTATCATTCTCCCACTTCCACTGGGGTATTTCTGGTTGAACTAGCAATCCTGATGGTTTCTGGTGTTCAGCCTTAACCTTCAAAAATGTTAAGCACTTGCAGACATAGGTAGCAATGTCAGCCTTCATGTTTGGCCACCAGTACATTCCCTTCAAGTCGTGGTACATCTTATCTGAACCTGGATGAATAGCATATCTTGTTTTATGCCCTTCATCCATGACCAGCTTCCTTACTTCTCCGAATTTTGGTAGCCAAATTCTGCCCATGAAGTACCGACATCCATTTGGCTTGATTTCAAACTGCTTATCCATACCTCTCAAGGCTTCATCCGGTAGATTACGCTCCTTGACTGCTTCTTCTTGTGCCTCGCGGACTTGAGAGTTTAGTTTGACTGTATAGTCATGACCAGAGCTCGGACTCTCAATGGTTTAGCCCGTTCCTTTCGGCTTAGGGCATCAGCTATAACATTCGCCTTCCCCGGATGATAACGAATCTCGCAGTCATAATCGCTAAGCAGCTCAACCCAACGACGTTGCCTCATACTCTTTCTGATTCAGAATATGCTGAAGACTTATATGGTCTGTGAACACCGTGCACTTAGTTCCGTATAGGTAGTGCCTCCATATTTTGAGAGCAAACACCACTGCTCCAAGCTCCAAGTCATGAGTCGTATAGTTCACCTCGTGGATTTTGAGCTGCCGTGATGCGTAAGCAATGACTTTATCCCTTTGCATGAGCACACAACCTAATCCATTGTGTGAGGCATCACAGTAGACCACAAAATTTTCTGTCCCTTCAGGTAAGGACAGAATTGGTGCACTACACAATCTTTGCTTTAACTGTTGAAATGTCTTTTCCTGGTCTTCACCCCAGATATATTTTACATCTTTCCGAGTCAACTCTGTTAAGGATCCTGCTATCTTTGAGAAGTTTTCAATAAATCGCCTATAATAACCGGCAAGTCCTAGAAATTGACGGATTTCCGTGGGAGTTCTAGTAGTTGCCCAGTTCTTTATGGCCTCGATTTTTGATGGATCAACTTGGATTCCCTGGCTGTTGATCACATGTCCAAGGAATTTAACTTCTCGCAACCAAAATTCACATTTGGAAAATTTGGCGTATAATTGTTCCTTCTCTAACAACTCCAAGATCAGCTTGAGATGTTGTTCGTGCTCCTCCTTATTTCTGGAATAGATGAGGATATCGTCTATGAACACTATTACAAATTTATCCAGATATGGTTTACACACTTGATTCATGTGGTCCATGAATACGACTGGTGTGTTGGTCAAACCGAATGGCATCACCTGGAATTCGTAATGTCCATAACGAGTTCTGAATGCTGTCTTGGGAATGTCTTCTTCTCGAACCTTTACTTGATGATAACCGGATCATCGCAGATCAATCTTAGAGTAGAAGCTAGATCCCTGTAGTTGGTCAAATAAGTCGTCAATTCTGGGAAGGGGTAGCGGTTCTTTACCGTTAACTTATTTAGCTCTCGGTAGTCTATGCACATTCTGAAGGATCCGTCTTACTTTTTCACAAATAAGACCGGAGCTCCCCAAGGTGAGGAACTTGGTCAAATGAAGCCTTTATCCATCAACTCTTGTAGTTGATTGGATAGCTCTTGCATTTCAGAAGGAGCGAGTCTATATGGGGCTCTTGCGACCGGTGCAGCTCCCGGCACTAAGTCGATTTGGAACTCCACTTGCCTAGTTGGCGGAAGCCCAGGCAAATCTTCCAGGAAGACCTTCGGATAGTCACAAACCACTGGAATATCCTCGAGTCGTTTCTCCTCCAACTCTTTTTCTGCAATCTGTACTAATACCGCATGGCAACCTTTCCTAAGGCACTTTAATGTTCTTAGGCCGGATATGACATTCAACTGACGGTTCTTTCTTTCCCCTTGGACTGTTAGGACCTTCTTCTTGTGGAGTGGTATCCGTACCACTTTCTTACCGCACAAAATCTCGGCATGATTGTGTGACAACCAATCCATACCAATTACTACATCAAAACTTCCGAGTTCTATAGGCATCAAGTCTATCTTAAAGGGATGATCTGCCAGCTTCAGTGTGCATTCCTTAATAATACTACTTGCCTTTATTATTTTTCCGTCAGCCAGTTCTATAGTATAAAAGTTGTCTAAGGGAAAAGGAGTGGCATTCAATTGCTTACTAAACTTATCAGATATAAAGCTCCTATCAGCCCCAGTATCAAAGAGTACGTAAGCGTAAATGTCATTTAAAAGAATCGTACCTGATACCACATGGGGATCCTGACGAGCGTCACCTGCTCCTAATACAAAAGCTCTCCCCTGAGCTCCTCCACCATTTCTCAACTTCGGGCACTCACTCCTGAAGTGCCCGACAGCTCCACATTCATAGCAGCCTCTCTGATTGCCGCCATTGTTACCCGGGGTTCCAAATTTACAATCCTTGGCCAAATGACTAATACGTTTGCATTTTCCACAAGGGGCTGGGCAGGGACCCTTGTTTTCATGAAAGGTGCATTGGGTGCAGAAAGGCTTTGTACCTGTGTAGCCCTTCCTTGACTCAACTCCTGCTACATAAGCCTTGATGTCTCGGGCTTCTTGGATTTCGAGCCCGTATTCTTCCCAGACTTGTCCTCCCATTTCCTCTTGTTTTCCCCGGCCTTGGCTTCGTTTCTCCGGGACACTTGATACATAAGGTTGTTAGCCATTCTGATGGCGTCCTGAATGGTGGTTGGGTTAGAGGCAGTGACATTGCCTTGAATTTGAGGAGCGGGTCCCCAAATGTAATGCTCGATTTTCTTGTATTCAGGGGTCACCATCTGAGGGCACAGAATGCTTAGTTCGTGGAATCGGTTGGTGTACCCAGCTACATCCGTTCCCTTCATATCCAGATGCCAAAACTCTGACTCCATCTTCTGTAGCTCATTTCTTGGGCAATACTCATCGGTCATCATTTGTTTCAACTCGGTCCAGGTGAGTTGGTAAGCTGCATCAATCCCCACAGATTGGGTATACGAGTTCCACCATGTCAAGGCGCTGTCTTGCATAGTGTGGGTGGTGAACTTCACCTTGTCCCCTTCTATACATCCGCTAACACGGAAAACAGACTCCAATTTTTAAAACCATCGTACTAATCCGACGGCTCCTTCAGTTCCATTGAAGTATCAGGGCTTGCAACTCAAAAACCCCTTAATTCCACAACCCTTTGAATGGGTTTCAATACCTCCCGTGGTACGGCTAGCACCACCGTCTCCATTAGCAGAACTGTTCCGGTTGGTCTCATAAGTGGCTATAGCAATGGCCACTCTTTGTGCGACTAGTTCCTCGATTTCTGCAGCGTTCATAGCTCTTCTTGGCGGCATTATCTTAAAGTTTAAAGAAAAGATCATAGTGTAAGAAGTTGAATCTTAAAGATTTAAATTTTTCTTAAGGCACAACACTATAATCATCAAACACAATTTCATAAATAACTTGCAATATTCATTAATCATTCATAACTTTCTTACAATGGGCGGGTTATTACTCGAAGATTTTTGTCCTACACTATTACATAATATTTTTCCTAACACTACAAAGATAGATAAAGGGTACTAAGTGTGGTAGTGATCAGGGGTCTCTCCCTTCTCCAACGCGTTGAGGCGCTGAGCTAGCTCCTCGTTCCGAGCCTCGCTTTCGGCTAGTCCCTGTCGAAGCTCATTCAGGCTATCCTGTTGGATGGTGAGGGCATGTTGGTTAACCCAGTATAAATTGGAGTTCTGAATCTCCTCCCGCTCCAGATGGGCAGTCAACTCTCCAATATCCTGGTTAAGTAACCGGATTTGGAGGTCATGTCGTGAAGACCATGCTACTAGCAGGGGTACGGTCTGGTCAGCCGTCTCCTGGGTGAGTGGGGGGATTGGTGTGGAGGATGGTCCTCCGACCTCGACCTGGGAAGGGATTCTTTCCTCTTGTCTCCATTCACGGAGAGTCTCAGGCATCCAGCCCCATCTTCGGGCGTCTACCCGTCGGTGCTGTGGTGGGGGATTTGGTTGGGGGGTCGAGATGGGAATAGACTCCCGTCTCGGTGTGATCACCCTCTTTCGGGGTGTATATAACATCTTAGGGTCGTTTGGGTAATGGCGATACGACTTGAATGATGGCACCGCTGGGTGGTATGGAGTGCGGGCGGGCATCGCCGGGGATGGTGGATCTACCCTGGCATTGTCCTCTTCCATCGGTTCTTCTTCATCTGATTCTTCCATTGGATCCTTGTCCTCTGAGGGGTCTTCCTCCTCGGTCGGGTCCTCCTCAGAAAATACTTCTGGATTGTATGGGCTGGTAGGGGTATACTCCTCTTCTGAGTCGGACAAGATGATTATCTCTTGGTGGGACATGTTTTCTGCTATCAAGGTCCATGCATAGTCTTTTAGTTAGTTACAAAATATTTTTAAAATCAGTAAAACTTAAGTGCAGTTATAGTATAGGGTACTAATGCAACCTAGTTCGCTATCACTATGGCTCTGATACCAATCTGTCACACCTCGTTACCCCGGTTGGCAACGAAGCGCGACGTCGCGGAAGCATAACCATAATCATAACGAACGACCACTGTATGGACGTTTTTAAAATACATCGTTAAAACTTTAAAATATAGCAATGTTTTACATAGTCTGATGTGAGAAATGAAGTTCGCACAAATACAGAGATTTAATTACATAATTAAAATATCCAAAATAATGCAGCTAAATCTCCGTTAATTTTGAATATGCATGCGACTCCATGGATGCGGAAGCTTGAAAGTAAAATACGTCCGAAGGCATACTTGCCTTAATTTCCTGAAAATACACGCTAAAATGCGTCAACAAAAATTGTTGTTGAGCTCATAGGTTTACACGTAAATCTGACTTGTATGGACAACAATAGTAGAGTTTGAATTTATAAAATCATAAATTCCATGTTATGTATTACGTATAAACCATCATGCAACCAAAGCTTAATTAAAATGAGTTTGTCCTGTGCAGTATTCTCATACGTAATACCGTGTGTTGAATATATATGCACTCGCTGTTAGCCAACCCGAACTAACCCGAATGGGGGACATGACTCCCAATAGATCTATCCACAATATATTCGCGCTTACACATAAATGCAATTAACGGTTCATGATATAAGGGCTGATGGAACCACATGTGTAATACATAATAGAAATGAAGTTGTTTTCGTGTCCATATGAAAACGAAGCATGTATTTCAACCCCAAAACATAACAGTGTGAAAATGGGGGCTATGAGGACTCACCGAGCGTGTGATGGCATTAACGAGCAAAAAATGCTTTTTAGCGTAAGTGGATGGATGATGCACCGAGCGAGATTAATCGAGTCCTAAATGATAATAGGGACTTAATATCTCTAATATATGATAATATACAAATTTATAGATTTTTATGTCTTAAATCACCCAACATTACAAGTTTATAAGTAAAACCCGCTTAAAACGTCAAGTTTACATATATATAATTTTCCAGCTTTTTCGGAGGTTTTCGGCCTACTTTGAGGCTGTTTTTGACCAAGCTCCAAAATGTTTTAGGCTTTGATTTTCCACGACATTATACTACTATATACAAAGGATTTTTAGAATCAAGAACAGCCATTTTTCGAGATGTTTAGGTTGGTGAAAAAGCTCGTTAAAAACCCTATGTTGGCCATTTTTGAGCTGTCAAACTTTCGGTTCCCCAAATAATTTCTGGAGGTCTTAAACTCCAAAATAAATTATGAAAACTTCCAGATCTATAGCTAAGACATAGATCTAACTTTTGAGACAAGAATCAACTTATTTTGTTAAGTTATGAATTAGTTATGATCTTTTAAAGTCGATATAAATTTTCTGCCGAAAATCCGCAGTTTATAAACTTGAAATAATTTATGATTCTTGTTGTTTATTCAAAGACTACTTGTATAAAAGTTATAAAAGTTATAGAACACATATATATCATTTGTTTTCATAATATTAACATTTTTATGATGTGTTCATATATTCATAAACACATTTAAAGAAACAACTTAAAAATAAAAACTAGAAACTTATAAACTTGAGTTTTTATGAAACTTTTGTTGTTGGTGATTATATATATCATGCAAGACTTATATAAACATAAATATAAGATGAAATAAGTTAGTATTTACTTACTTTTAAGTATTTAGAATATGATTTTGAGTAGAAGTTGAAATCTTTGCAAGGTTTGGACCAAGAACACTTGAATATCACCAAGAACACTTGAAGAACACTTGAATGAAAAGATTTGTGATGTGTGTGTGTGTGTTTGGCCGGATCCAAGAGGGAGAGAAAAGATGTTTTTGGTGTGTTTAAAATGAATGAAATGCCTCTCTATTTATAGAGAAATTTTTTGTCTTTCAAATGATGAAAGGCATGGAAGGTAGGAGGTTGTGTGCACTTTTAAACAAAATGATTGTGTTTAAAGTAATATTAAAAAAATAGAAGTCAACCTCTAAAGAAAACACATGCCTATGGCCGGCCCCTTTAGTGTATTATACATGTATTTTCATGTTTTTTGTATAAAAGTATTTAGAAATGTATTCTTGTATTTCCCTTTTCTTGTAATTTCATAAATACTTATGGATGCATTGTTTTAATGAATTGTTTTAGTCTTGCATAATTAATGTTAAGTAATTGTATTAGTGTTTGATTAGTGTCACTAATCATAATTTAATTATGTACTTAGTTGAATTAATCCTTCATAACGTAAATTGATCGGATTAATTGATTTCCCGATTCATCGCACCGATGAATTTGATTCTAATTGAGTTGAATTTTCTAATAAACCTTGTTAATCACTTGATTAATTTCTAATGACCACTGATTAGGCTCTAAATGGCTATTAAATACAGATTAGATCATTGTTGCTAACCTGGTTTAGTGCCGGATGTTACATTATGTATTTTCCAATATTTTTCCAGATTTCACTTTTATCTATTTTATGCATGTTTAATGTCTAAAATTGCATATATGAACTTAAATGTACACTTTTAACTTAAAACATAACATCAATGTGCGAAAATAGTCCATCTTTTTCCATTTTTCATCAATAGTCGATGAACACACACACTAAAACACACACTAATTTCAAAATCGTACTTAGAGGTGGAATCTGAAACGAAAATTTGGTATATAACATCATCAACACTTGATTTTAAAAGAATCCATAATAACATTCAACATGCATTAACATTCAATTTCAGAATCCTTGATTCGGTTCTTGTAAAAACCGAACCCAATATCCTCAAATTTTGCACTTTTAAGTAAACCTTACCTCAAATCGTTTGTTGTAATGATAATAGTCCTATAATTGCAACTTGATTTCAACTTTTCCGCTTCAAATTTGATGATCTTGGGGTTTTTGATGAAGAACCCGTGGGTTCAAGTGACAGAAGGAGAGAGACGGTGGGAGTAGAGAGAGAGTGTGTGTGAGATTTGTAAAATGAAGGATTTCCCCTTTTTATTTGATATTTTGACACATTTACACATTATACCCCTTAACTTTGTATTTTCCCATTTAAACCGATTTTTAGTAGGTTTCTCGTGGTTATGCTTGCTCAAAAGACAACCATGAGGATTTCTCCTCATTGTTTTCACATTTAAATTTGTGAACGAATTTTGCTTAAACTAAAATGATAATCCATTAATTGAGTCTTAAATTGTGAATTACAAGTGATTAAAATTAGGGATGTTTCAGTTATTCAGCAACGAGAATAAGGGTAAGGCAAGATTACACGAGGACCCAACAGCGACGGGTGAAACTTCAAGTCAGGTGAATGAACTTCTGGATGCACAGTTGGATGCCTTGAAAGCGGCAGTCAAAACAATATCTCTAACACGTATTATCTCCTCCTATTTTAAACAAATCGATCACTCCCGCTCAAATTAGTACTCTTTCATCACGAAAACAAAACAAAGTCAAAGCTTTCAACTTGACTTAATAAAAATGAAACATGTTCATTTGTAAGTAACGGAGTCCACTAGTACAAAATTGACATATGGTCACGGTTTTATCTGGACTGACACGCCATGATTTTACTTTTTGCCGTGGCTAAAGGGTCAATTATGAATTTATAGTATTGTTTTAGCCACATTTTAGCTAAACATTGTGACTATTGCAAACCTTATTCACACCTTTAGCCACGGTATAAAATAAGTATCATGAGAAGTACTTGTCATGGTCTAAACACTATGGCCAAATGTCATCATTTGTCACAGTTCTTTGTTTCATACCTATATTAATTTTGTGATGACTAATAACTGTGACGATAAATATGTATATGTGATATTCTAATCTAATCAATCACAATTAAGCATATACAATAAGAACAAGATCAAATGCTACTAACCGAATGATTTGATTCACCAAAATGGAATTTACAATATGAAAAAGATGAATGCACAATTTCCAATCTTGACCTAGCCGTACAATTCTGTGCAAAATGAATATAAACCCGTACCAAAACAGTATTCCACTATTCTATTTATATTACAAAGAAACTAATGACTAGTTACAATTTGACCCCTAGACTTATTATTTTTCATCAACATAAGTAATTTCCCAACAATCTCCCCCTTTAATGAACGATAATCAGTCTTCAGTCTTTTAGTCCAAGCTTCATCTCGAATCTTTTTATACTCTTTTGGTTCATTAACCTCCACTCAATCTTCGAGATAAACTCCACCATCATTTTTCTGTCATTCACACTTAGACCACCCTTCTTTGTTTTTCTCTTCTTATCAGCATCAGGTTTTCCTTTTAATCCAGTCAATACCTTTTGAAACGTACCATCACAATACTTGTTCAGCTCAACACTCCGCATGACTCTCTTTCTTTGATCTTTATCTTTGTAAACAATCGATGGATGTTAGATCATAGTCACTTGATACTCTTTCAACTCATCCAAATGTCTGATAAAACGATTTGGTGCTGTGATATTTATTTTCCTCATTCCTCGCTCAACTCAAATTTGAAGATCTTGAACTGACATAAGCACAAGCTTTATATGCATGAAGTGAAATAAAGTCTTAAGTGTAAATCGACAGTTTTCATCTCTTTTGTTCCGGCACAGCTCATCAAAAAGATCTTCTATGTCCACCAAATTCATATTAAACATATCTACTTCGGTGAACACATAAGTATTCCCATCGGTTCTAGTTACAGTGAATGTCGGATAGAAAACCTTCACAAATTGATCTTTCTCTATATTTACAAGATCTACTATTCTGAACTCACTTCTAACTTGTTCAATTCATTGAGTTTTGTTTTGCAGAAAATTAGCATAGTTCACTAAATTTGGCATGTTTGGCTCTAAAACTCTGAATAGTTTTAAGAAAGTACAAGGTGTTTGCTTCTTACAAAAGATCTTCTATTCCAAGTGATCTTCCAAGTATGGAAGCTTATTGTTTCTTTTTATGTACTCAACATTTTGTTTTGCTGATAAATCCAACACTCTAATCTTTTTCTTTCTAACTTCATCCTCATTCAGCAGAGTCAACATGTCATTGATCTCTTTTTGTACTACCTCCTAAACTGCAAACCTTAAATGATTTTGTCGTTGAGATTCATCAGCTAAAATGTAATTCTTGATAAACGTGTCCATAATTTCCACTTCATTCGGCTCTTTGACTACTTGAGGTATAACATTCTCAACAGGAAACAGATCAACCTTCTCTTTGACTGTAACCGTCACCGCAGGCTTTTCAACCGTTGGTGTTGGTACATCATCTCTCAAAATCTCCTTAACTAATTCTTCCTCATTCTCTATCCTTTCAGCTCTCAGAGATATATTAGTTAGATAAAAAACATCATCACCATCAGATATCTCAATTTCTTTTTCAGTCCCCTCAATCATTAACACCTGACCTTCTTCATCATTGTCAGAGTCGTCATATTCTTCGAAGTTTTAAATACCATATTGAATACTTAAATGAACTAGAACATCTTCATAAAGAATCAATCCCAGCTCACTTTGAGCATCAACTGGATTTTCTTTAGAACCCCCAGCTTCTCTGACATCTTCACCTCCTGTATCTTTTTCATTATACACAACCACTAGTAGCACAGTCTCAGTTTCTCCAAGCTTCCTCCTCTTCTCCCCCTCATGAGGAGCATCATCTGAGTCTTCATCATGTTTTCTTTTAGGAGCTGAAGCTTGAGCTTTACAGGTCTGTTCAACAGAAGACAGCCTCTCAGATAACGAACCTAAAGCACTAACAACAGATTTTCCAATCCGATCATCCTCTCCCTCATCTCATCAAATTGTTCAAAACAAAAATCTCTTAGCTCAATAATGGAGTCTTAAGGATCTTTTTCTTTGACACCCTTAGCAACAGCCTTTCCTTTCAGCAATTTATGAATATTTTTCATTTGAGCCATCATCTCTGAATATTGAATTGTCATATGAGTTGTGACTCCACTAATAGTTTCATTTAGTTTGGCTTCAGTAACAAAGGGTAAAGGACTAACTACTGGCTCACTTAGAATTCCAGTTGACACACCGGTTGAACTTGTAAAAATAACCTCCGTGTGACCTGTGCTCAGAGATGGCAACGTTGTAACTCTGACAGGACTTCCAACCATTTCAAGTGAAGGAGCAATGGATGCTTCCAACACTGTGGTTGTTCCGGCAGAGACACTTAGTCCTTTTACACTTACTTCAACGAATGAAGTAGATGCGAGTGTCCTGTCGTGTATCAGCTCTAAGACTTGTGCATGAGAAAATGTACACGCGGGCAGCTGTGTACTTTGTTCAATATCCATGGTATCCAAAGGATTCCAGGATAGATCATATGTAAATTCCTGGTGCAAAATTGAAACACCTTCTTGTTGAGAAGAAGGTGAGTAGCTGGTTGGGTGTGCAGACGCCAGTGGGGTACTGGCTATTTCAATGCTAACTCTCTCATGAGAGCTAACAACAGTTGTGGTTTCGTCCCGACTGTCTAGGGTTGGGATCTCCTTCACACTCATTCTCGCAATCTCAACAATATCTATCTCTGGTAAACTCTCAGGTTGAGATATTACAATTGTACCAGCACCTCCCAAATTATCATCATTATCCTCATCATCATCTTCTCCCTCATTGCCTCCTTCAGTTATATTTGATAAAGTAGGTTCCGACTTAGAACTACCCTCACATCCCCTCACATCCTCCACAGCTCCCTCAGACTCAATTTGGTTTCCCTGTACATCAACCCCATGTTGTTGTACCTGCTCACCTAACACTCCTTGGGCAAGAAAAGCCGGTTCTCGGGTTTCTATCGGAGCATGATCTATTCTATAAGTCTCACACTTTCTGCTTCTGGATCAGCATACTTTAATAAGGATTCAGGAGTAGGCATTGCATTTGCATTTGGAGCATCTTGAACACTGTGAAGACTCATCATTATGTAGTCTGGGCATTTTTGAGCATTGGATCTCTTTGGAATTTTCTCGTTTGCCCTCAATATACCTCTGATCAGAATTTGGATGAATCTTTGTAGAGGCATAAATTTTCTTGCTCTGTTTGTTGTCTTAGCCAACACCACCTCTTTCAGGTTTTCCCTGATACACTGAGCAAAGTTGTAATGCTTGTTGAAAGCAATTTCAAGAAAAATTCTCAAACAATGGATGTTTCCTCTATCTATTCCGGTATGCTTTGAGGTCATACACCTGTTGACGATGCCGAACAGGGTATACCACTCTCCATTTAAACCATTTCTGTGAAACTTTGAGCTCTTTTCTAGTGGTTTGGAATACCCCAGACATATGAGATCATGGCACAATTGATCGTCTGATACGAAGTCTTCAAAATCTGCCAGCTCTGGAAAGTTGACAGTATCAATCCGTCTTGGCAAAAATAAATTGTGACGGAGTCTGGCAAAGGTTATTTTTGCTTTATACTGATCAATTTTAACTTTGAAATGATGATCTCCTTCAACAGGCACAAATTTGATCGTGTGCTAGAATTGATTTAGATAGACAAGAGGAATAGAAGGTTTGTATTTCAATAGGTAACCGAGAGGGTGACCTTTGAGTATTTCCACAATCACCGGATGGCTAACTTTTATGACATTTGGGTCAAACCGGTGATTGTTATCAAGCAAAGCTAGGCAATATTTGGATTTGACAAGTTGTGTTTCAGGAATTGGGGATGAAGGTGATGGTCTAGTGACACATGCAGATTTAACTGGTTTAGAGACCAATGTATGGCTAGATGATGAATGGGAATCTGAGGAATTGGAAATTTGGGTGGGGGCTTGGGATGCCATTTGAAACTTGTAAACATAACAAACATGTTAGAACTATCAGATAAACAAATTTAATCCTACAAATAGAGAAATAAAACACTTAACAAGAAATTAGAAAAATATGTGTTTTATTGTTTAAGCATCTGGGTTCCAGACAATAATAATAAAATATTATTGTTAGGACTCCAAAGTCAATCGTTAAGAGACCAATGTTAATAAAACACAGATTTTAAAAATTTCTCAAAAAATGTGAAATTTCTCTGAAAAATTAAAATTCCCACACTTAGAAAATATTTTGAAAATTTTAACTCCAAACTCGAATCAAGAAGGAATAAACTCGAATAAGTCATGACCAGACTTGAATGACATATGATCCAACTCAAATGACTCTTGATATTTCTCGAAAGAAGTTACATCAAACTCGAATAGAACTTGAACTTTCTCGAATGACAATTGAACAAGCTCGATAGAAGTTAAAATTTCCTCGAATGTCCTTTTGATCAACTCGAAACACATGGAAGTTTTGTCGAATGACTTGTGGACCGAGTTGGAATACTTCGAAAAATACCAAGTCCCTTTGAAAATAAACTCGTATGAAACTAGAGGTTTCTCGGACAAAAATATGACCCAACTCGGTCAAAGAATGAATATTCTCGGTCAATGTTTCAACCGACTTTGATTGAATTAAAATTTTCTAAGTCCAAATATTGTCAAACTCGATTGAAACCAGAGATTTCCTCGAAAGCTTCTTTTTGCAACTCGATAAACACTAAGTGTTTTCTCGAGTAACCTTGTTGTGATCAAAGCCAGAATTTTATCGATAAACCCCTTTGATCGAGTTTGAACATAAAAACTTTTCTAAGTCCTATTTTCCTTCTGGAATTTCAAATTTTTATTTCCATGGACATTTTAACCTAACCCTTTACACTATCCTACTCGAAAAATGATTTTGAACATCTTTCGCTTACTGATGTTCATCCAAAAACAACTTTTGAGTCCCCAAAAATCCGATTTACAGTTTGGTCAAGAACTCAAAAATTTTGAATTTCAAAATCAAATTAAACGTCGTGTGTTTTGATATAGGACTTGAAATTTGATTTTCAAGTTCATATGATCATTATGAACACTAACACACTTTCAATTCCAGATTAAAAACACTATAAAGGAATATCAAAATTTACACACATCGACACATACACGGTAACACACCAGTACATATTAATAAACATAAAAACTCGAATGGAAATGAACATTACAAAAACAGTAACAATAAAAAAAACTTACAAATTTATTTCTGAAAATGAAATCCAACGAACTCAGATTACTTCGCGATGTAGAAATGTGGAGAGAAAGTTTTGGGAAGAAGGTGAACAGTGGTCGGGATTGTAAAAAAGTGATTTGAATTTCAAAATTCAAATTTATAGACATTTTTGAATTTAAAAAACCCGGCCCACATGAATTAAAAATATTTAATACAATAAACAATACAACATAAAATGTTTCTCCCCCTTAAATTTTTTATATGTTCTCCCACTCTGATTAATATCTCTTTTTAAACTTGCTCCCTGCAATTAATCAGATAAACAAATTATCAGATATTCAAATATCAGATAAAAATTTTCTGTTTTCTCCCCCTGCACATGACAATCCGATTCTGTTAAATCTCAGAAAAATTAAAGGTATTTAAATCACATGAGATTAACAACAATTTAAATCAAGTAAAAGTTGTAAAAATAGAATCATATTGTGTAACTACTGAATGTTTAAATCTATCGATTCAACATACCCAATTTGTATACCAAAAAATTAAAGTGTTTTTCAGAAAACGCTTTGTAAGGTCTACCTAACACAGATCTATCTAGACGCGGAACCGTCAACGAGTGCGGAATCCTCGTTAACGGGTAGATGGTAACAACACTCACCAGAAACACGGAGACTATCAGAAGCTGCACGAACTACACAAGCACGTACCTACGAACTGATTCTCTCCGAAACGACACTAACACTGATGATAAACTCGAAATCGCTTAATGCTTAATCACTCTCGAATTCTGCAAAAAGTCTAATAATATCTCGAGTCTATCCCTAATTATAGAGGCTAATTCGAGTCTGTCATGGGCCAAACTCGAATCCGGCCCAAGGCCCATTCGAGTTTGTCCTCACTGACACTCTCGAATCTGCCTAAGTAAGCATATTCGAATCTGTCTAACTGACCCATTCGAATCTGACCTAGATTCGAATCTTGGTCCTTAGATATTTCGAATCTACATTTTAACATAATTAACTAAGTATTGAAACTTATGTTTTTACCTTATGATTGATTTTATCTTTGATCTTTATGTTTGAACTTCTTGTAATACGATACATCAAGTTCAAACATACAATCAATAACTGTCAAACATATATAAACATATATATCAAACACTCGTTAATTCTCAATACTTTGAATATTACTTAAACCAAAATGTTAGATTGCTTAGACTGCTATCGTCACACAGGGTGTACCAATAGACTCCCCCTTGACGATATTTACATCAAGTTTAAGTACTAGATCTATATATACTACTGCCTGCGTATAAACCAGCATCTATACAAACTTTTACTACCTTCTGGAACTTCCTGGCTTCAGATCTCCATGCTTCAATAAAGAAGACAGGTTGATCATGTAGCTTCTTCAGGTCGTCCTTCGATAGATTTATTAAGTGCAGTGGATCATACACTCTCAAAATCACTTTGTCCTGTGTATCTTCCATGACTGCTTCAGCTGTATTATTATCGACGTACCACCATTTCATGTTGCTCAAAATATTCTGTGGCATCGATTTCATAGGCACCCTTTTCAAGCATTTGACGGGTTTATAAACCATTCTAGACCAAGGCCTTCCCGTATGAGGATCTATCCTTGATCCATCCTCTACTCTTTTGCCTGATCTCGGCTTAAGTCTTTCAAACTTTCCAGAACGACCCTCTTTTCTTATTATCTTTGCCATAACTTCAGCATACGGGTCCTCGCCGATATTGATCAGTTCTTTCCATGCTAACGCCTTTACTTCAATCTTGGGCAGTGTATTGAAAGCTTTCAGGGGGTGTTTGATAGCCACTTATCAGGCTCTTATCAGAGGTAACCTCTTATTCGATAAGAGGAAATACTGATAAGTGCATTTGATATGCAGAAGACATAAGAGTCAAAATTCTCTTATCATGTCTTATCAGGATAAGACTTTGATATGCTACTTATCACCACTTATCACACAAAAAAACACGTCTCTCCCACCCCACCGTTACCTTTACCCTATACCTTACCTCACCCACCCTACCCTTACCCTACCCTATCCTAAACACCCTACCCTACCCCACCCCACCCCACCCTCAACATACCCTACCCTCAACCACCTAATCTCACCCTATCCTAACTACCCTTAACTTACTTATACCACCCCATCTCCATCTCCACCCTTAACCGTACGCACCCCACTCCCATACTTACCCTATCCCACTCTACCCCACTCCTACAGTAACCCATCAAACCTACCCACCCCACCTCACCCCTCCTTATCCCACCCCACCCTACCCCTATCTCTTCCCACCCCTACCCCTCAAACCTACCCAACTCACTCCTACCCTACCCCTCAAATCTACCCATCCCCACCCACCTTACCCCTCAACCTACCCACCCTACCCCTACACCATTACCCTACCCTATTTACCCCACCCCACCCTCAACCTACCCCACCCCTACCCTACCCCTTACCATATTTATTATAACGAGAAATATTCCAACACTTTTTGATAAAATTTATTGTTTTTCAATAACATATCTATATAACTTATAAACTTAAGTTATTTGGAAGTTAATAAACGTAACCTTATAAACTTGATTATAACCTATAAACTTTAATTGTTATTGATTCTTGAAAGCATGTTGGTTATATGTTTATTGAATGCATTTATGTTACTTGATTATAACTTATAAACTTGAATTGGTTTCTTACTTAAATCTTGTTAATGTTATTTGAATGATATTAAATGTTTACATAGATCACTTTGATTCAATGATATTATTCTTACTTGATATTTGACTTTAATCAATGATATCTGTTTGGTTTTGGGAATTAATATGTAAAATTAATAAAAATAACAGAATCAGATAATTTATAAAACAAACACACTTATTGAATTCTCTTATCAGATCTTAGTATCTTATCAGGACCACCTTTTATCAATCAGAAGTGGAATCAGACATCAGACAATTAACCTCTTATGCAATCAAACAGCACCTCAGTGTTCGCCTCAAGTATTGAAGACCATCTCTCCTTTTCAAAATAAACAGCTGCAGTTCTCGGTCAAAGAAGCAGCTTATAATTCCACCTGAGAAATTTCCAGCACCCGAAATTCTCATCTTCAGCTGTTCTTTCTTTTCTTCCTTTTTGAACCAAAGCTTTATCAACTCAGCTCTAGATGGCTCTTTCTCTGCTTCTTCAAGTTCTGAGTCTTCGACTGAGGCTATCTTGATCTCATCTATGTCAATCACATTGTGATTATTGCCCACGTATAATTCCGTGATAGGTTGTGAATTTATGATCACCTCGTTGACGTTATCGTCCTCGTCCTCTATCACTTCGTCGTTAGATTTCCAATCAACAATCTCCTCAGGAATGAATTCCCCTTCCTCCAACTCTTCTGTTTCATCTTCAAAATCAAATTCCATTAACTCTTCCTCAATGTCTTTTAGCGCATCTATCATATCGCTTTGCAAAGCCCTTGAAGAACCAGCCTCTCCTCCTTCACCTTCTGCTTGACTTGGCTCCCCCTGAGATTGAGCATCCTGAGCAGCAGAAAAATCTACTGGCTCATTCTGTCTTTGAGTGTTGGGGTCATTGCCTTGGTCATCTTCATTATCATCATCCCTCGGCCGCTCAACTTGATCACGGCAGGATGTCTCCCCCTGAGCCTGTAAATTTTTCATTAATTGCTCAACCAGGGAGCGCATCGATCTAAGTTCAGCTGCTTGATCAGCGACAAAAGTTTTTAGCTCTAAGTTCTCTTCCTGAACTTTTTCCACAATCTTCTTCAGTTCGGTATTCTCCTTATCAATATTTGCGTTATGCTTCTGAAGTTCACCGATTGCCGTGGTCAGGCCAAAGATTTGGATATGTTGGAAGTCAACTCTATCTTTAAGCTGCAAAAACCTTTGATTGTCGGTGTAAGTAGATGAGGTGGATGGAATGGAGTGTATCGGAGTTGGAATGAATGGCGATGGGATGTACGGTTCATCATGAGGTGGTGATGGTGGAATGGTGGTTTGAGGGACCTGAGGTTGAGGAATTTGAGGTTGAGGAATTTCAGGTTGTTCTGCTGAAGCTGAAGTAGATCCTTGCATAAATCTATGACGCTTGGCCCTTCGCCTCGTCACTAATGGAGCAACCTCTTCTTCTTCAAAATCAGAGTCATCAGACTCTCTTGTTGCTCGCCTCCTTGAAGCTTCTTCCGATACTATTAACCTTGATCCATAAGTTCCCATTTGAACAGGAGGTTCTGTAGATACGGACTCTGGAGCTTCAACCTCTATCTCCTCCATTTCTTCTGACTCAGTTGCAGACGATGACACATCATTACCAGTCTGCTGCGGTTCATATTCGTCAACATCCTTAAGAACATCTTCTTCTCCCTCTGGAGGCTCTAACAATTCTCCAACTAACGCTGCAGATATTTCTTCATTGGCGTGAGGACCAGCTTCCCAAATTTCATGTAATGTCTGACACAACTGATCAGATTCAATTGGGACATTCGAAGGCCCAGCTTCTTGTGCCTCTTGCTGTTGACTTGTAGAAGGCCTAGATGCCTGAGTTTGACTCGCGGTAGCTCTTTGTCGTCTCCTTTGTGGCTGTGCACGCGGTTGTTGTCGCTGTGGTTGTTGTGGCTGTCTGACTTGAACTTCCACTTCGCCTGCCCAGTTGGCATTATCCGGTGCTTCAAAGTTCCTATCAATTACTGCCCCAAATAACGGTCGTTCGACTGGAACTGCCAACCTTCCTCTTTGCGAGGAGCAATCAGCAAAAATCCTTTTGTCCATCACCGCGACACTCTGAATCTCATTTTGTTGCGGCAAATTCGGCAAGAAGTGCCTGATGAGCATCATTATGAAACGAGAATATAGCAGAAATTGTTGCTGCTCTGGAGCCGAGATTTGATGAACGAATTCCGAGAAAAACATTTGAGGAAAGCTGAAGGGCCGATTATATACTAAAGCGATCATCCCGAATTGGATCTTCGAGACAATATAATCAAAACAGGCTTTCTTGGCTGCAAAACAAACCATAAACACATGAGCCAAAAATCTCCATTGGCCAATAAGCCCGCTCTTCATGTACGATGTTTTAGCAACATCCAAGCTGTAACCCATCCTCTGAAAAGCTGCTTGCCTAATACTTAAGGGAAAGTCAATAGGCCCAGACTCATCTTCCTGAGATCCTAGCTGCAAAACCTGACGCAGCATATCCGCAGAAAACACCAATGGTTGTCCTGCTATCCTTGTTCTCAAAACTGTTGGAGTGACGGAGCAATCAACTTGTAAGTGATCGTAAAACTGTCGTACATATGGAATAACAATCTGAATGTTATGAGACAAAGCAAAAGCAATCCTAGATTCTACTAGGAAATCCATCATCTGACGAAATCCCTACACCTCAGGGATATGATGGTCGGGGGGAATGACCATATTATGCTTCGGCACGAATACTCGAACAGCCATATCTGCACAATAGATAAACTATTAGAATTAATAAAGATCAATAAACTTGCCTAAATTCAAATTTGTTTTATTTTGAACTTGATTTAGTACAAAATCCAACACAAAAGAATTTCTACAAGTTTAATGAAATTTAAATTAAATAATTTAAATAGAATAACAGATTCGAATAAACAAATTCGAATAAACCCCTTTTCGAGTTTGTCGACAGATTCGAATGTAGTGTTCTTCTCGAGTTTACTGACAGACTCGAGTTTGTCCTCACTGACACTCTCGAATCTGCCTAAGTAAGCATATTCGAATCTGTCTAACTGACCCATTCGAATCTGACCTAGATTCGAATCTTGGTCCTTAGATATTTCGAATCTACATTTTAACATAATTAACTAAGTATTGAAACTTATGTTTTTACCTTATGATTGATTTTATCTTTGATCTTTATGTTTGAACTTCTTGTAATACGATACATCAAGTTCAAACATACAATCAATAACTGTCAAACATATATAAACATATATATATCAAACACTCGTTAATTCTCAATACTTTGAATATTACTTAAACCAAAATGTTAGATTGCTTAGACTGCTATCGTCACACAGGGTGTACCAACACGCTTTGGTAAACAAATCAGCTAGTTGATATTCAGTGGATACAAAATATAATTCTACATTACCATTTTCTACATGATCTTTTATGAAGTGATGTCGAATGACAATATGCTTGGTTTTTGAGTGTTGCACCAGATTTGAAGCAATTGCAATTGCGCTCTGAGAATCACAATATATAGGAATCTTTTGAGGTGTAAACATGTAGTCTCTCAGTTGGCTCTTCATCCACAACACTTGTGAACAGCATGATGATACAACAACGTACTCAGCTTCTGCTGTTGATAGTGACACACAGTGTTGGTTTTTGGGTGACCAGCAGACGGGTTTGTCACCTAGAAATTGTACTGCTCCTAATGTACTCTTCCGATCCATTTTATCACATGCATGATCAGCATCAGAGAAGGTAGTTAATGTAAATGATGATTCCCTGGGATACCACAAACCTAAGTTTGGAGTTCTCTTCAGATATGTTAATATATGTTTGGCATCAGCCAAATGTGATTCCTTTGGATGTGCCTGGTATCTAGCACAGACACATGTAACAAACATAATATCCGGTCTACTCGAGGTTAAGTACATTAATGACATAATAATCCCTTGATAATGAGTTACATCAACAGGTGTTATGAATGATTCCCAGATAATATCAGCACACAATCGTATATAATCAATCAAATAATCAACCACAAACAGAATCTTCACTCAATGATTGTGAAATGATTAAAAGAGACAAAGAGAATAATATTGAATGTGGGAGGCGGCGGCTGGAAAAATGAACCGTGTATTTTCAATTCTGATTGTCAACTTCCTTTCACAAAACCCTAGGCCCTATAACTAGGAGAATTAATTTAAGTTTAAGGAAATTGCACTTTGGCACCCTTAACTTTAAATACAAAGAAACTAAATATGAAATAAATTACAAGACAAACTATTCTAGAAATAATTATTACAAAATAAGTTCACAATATCGAAATGTAATATCTAACAATCTCCCCCTTTTCGACCATTGTGGCGGTACTCTGGCATGGTCAGTTGTTTCTCGGAGGCCAAGGATGACATCGAATCGTCTAACCACTTGCTTCATATGTAGTCGTTCGTTTAGGTATTCAATGTCGCTGAGGATGTCTTGTATCTCCTTTGGTGAGCGTCTGAGTTCTGGATTAGGCTGAGCATCGAATTCTTGTATTCTTCTTGTAAGTTCAGCTCTGACCAATCTGATTGTTCCATCGGAGTAACAAGGGAGATCCTCGAAGCGCATGAATCTTTTCTGTCCTTTTTGGTTCAAAAATATAACTCCTGGGCCTCCTCTAAATATAACTCTATACGCAGGACGATGATCTAGCAGGAAGCTGTCTTGCTCAGGGGCTCGTAAACCGACTTTGACCAGCGCACTCTCTATTGCCATTTGGAAATCTCTTAAGCACATGATGATCGAGCGGCGGTTCATGCTTCGTGTGAGTGCGGCTACGGCGGTCATGTGAGACAGGCGTTTTTTGATTCTATGTTTCAGTTTCTCGTGCACAAACTCGACGTCGTCCACATTTACATAGTCTAGGTCATTCTCATAGAACTCCTCAACTGTACCATCTTCTCTTTCTACCTGAAAGGCAGGATAGAACACTTTAGCTTTTTTGCACATCGTGATGGTGAGAAGCCTCTTTATCTTTGACTTTGACACTTTTGACCTCTTCTCCCTGAGCATCAACTGATTATACTCAGCCTGTTCAGCTTTCGAGACATTTATAAGTTCCATCAGTAAGCGCCTGCTGAACGACCCTGGTTTCTTCCTGAAGACCATCTTGAATTCTTCTTCCAGAAAAGGGATCTGGAACTGCTGAATTGGAAACTTCTGCAAAAATTCCTTCAGGCCTTGAACGGGGGGATCTTCTATCTCAGCTCTCTGTGCTTCAAGTAGTTTGAAAATCCTCCCCCTGCGTTCTTGGCTCACCTCTTTTTTCAGTTCCGGTGGCAGAGAGTGTACTCCGTCTTTCGTGTACCAACTTACCCAGTATAGATCGTTGTCGTCATGGATACCAGGCTCATCAGGTGGCTCATCAAATTTGTGTACAAGCTTAGCTCCTGAGAGCTCTGGTTCCTGGGTTTGTGGTTGCGGTACGGATTGGACTTGGGGAGGACTTTGGATTCTGGGAGGGCTTTGGACTAGAGGGGATTTTTTTAGAGTGGAGGGAGCTTGAATTGAGGATAGGATTTCTTGTTGTGGTACGTGGGGCGGGGAGTTTAGGAATTCAAATGATGAGGATGATTTTTGTGGTGACTCGGGCTCAGGTTTTGGGGTGAGTAAGGGATAGTCGTCATCAATATTGGAGTCTGCATCAGACACCAAAATGATTTCAACTTTTTGGTGAACGGGCTCAAATTCGACCGTAGCAGACATCGGATCCAACGGAGCCGGACCTTCAACCACCGGCTCGTCTTCTAAAATTTCTTGAGCCCCATACCTCTGTTCCCCGGACCCTTCTATGTCTCCTCCCTCAGATTCTGCTCCCCCTACAATCATGATGAGGTCCTCAGATTGAGTTTTTCTGCGTTTCTCCCCCTCATGGCGATCATGGTCGTCCTGATCGTCATGTTTCCTTTTCTGGGACTCAGCCTGAGGACGGCATTGCAGCTCTATGACGGCAGACTCAAGACGGTCCATTCTGGAGTTGAGCAGCTCCTGGACTTGAAGAATTAAACGGGTTAGCGCGTCTATCTTGTCTGAAAGCTCCGAAATATGTGATTGGACTGAACGGGATCCTGGTGGAGGCAGATCCTCAGAACCGACACCCTTACCCTTAATAAATGAGAGAAGGGTGGTATGACGTTCTTCAGCAGCCTCCTTCTGGGTGTCCAGGTCAGCCCGGGTAACAACTCCGGTAGCACGTGAAGCTGTCGTTAGCATCTCGAGATTAATCTCGAGATGGCCTGAAGTGGACGGCATGGATGAAGCAACTCCAGGTCTTCCTTCCATCACTTCTGGCTCCACAGCGGGATGCGCAGATCCGGAAGTTTGGGGAGCTGCCACGAAGGTAGCTCATTCGGGGGACACCACGAAGGCGTCGTGCATTGTGTGTGGGGGTGGGGAGTGAGCTGTGGGCGAAGGAAGTTTGGTCACTTGGGGCGAAATGTGACCTAATTCAACACCACGACTCTCCGAGTGAGAAGGTGACAGAGTATGTGGTAAATCCCCGTGGAATGAAGTAGTGTCCTTTTGAGAGGACACTAAGTGGGTGGTGGGGTTAGATTTGACCATTGGACTGATGGTCTTTTGATGGGTTGTCCGGCTGATAGGGCTTAGGTCGCCCTCTGATGTTACCTCGATCCCTCGTAAGACAAAGACGGTCCTTTCAGAATTCAACGTCTCTGCTTCCTCGCCTGCAACACCCTCTCTCTCAAGAACAATCTCCCTCTCACCCATACCCAGTGATTGTTGAACTTCCACCTCATCTCCCTCAGCCTCACTCGCTCGAACCTCACCCTCGGATTAGGTAGGCTCAGTCGGTTCTGACCGAGCCTCATCCGGATAGAATTCCCTTAGATAAGCCCTAACCCGATCTATTTGTACCACTCTTTGAAGTAGAGATAGCGGAACAGTCATGACTGGCACAGAAGGATCTCCCTTTGGGAGATTCAGTTTTTGAATAGCAGTTGTCATGTACACGTCTGCCTCGGGACGCTCATGGATGTGATCGTCATTGTACATTGCATATTGGATGATCAGCTGAAGAAAACGCTGGAGAGATATGTATTTGCGTCCACGCTTTGTTCCTATCTCCAGGTTGACTCTCTTTAATTCTTCGAACAGACGAGCAGCATAATCGTAATGTCGGTCGTAGGCGAAAGCTGCAAACATTGCAAGGACTTGGATGGATGCTGAGTCATGACCAGCATGTTTGGCGGTGAAGCACTTGTTGATTATGTCGAAGAGAACCCTCCAATGTGCCTGAAGGTTCTTGGTGCGGAAGTCTGAAGGATTTGTCAGTGGGCCATCATATCCCAGAGAGTTTATCTCTTCCAAGGTTTCGAGGGGAGAAGGGATTGGGGCAAAATGAAGTCGGTTTAGAGAATAGGCTTCGGCTGGGAGGCGTAGAATGTGGCGGATGGATGTGGTTGTGATCTTGACTGGGACACAGTCAATGGTGGAGGTGAAGTATGGTTCGGCATCAGCTACAAACTGAAGATGATGCAAAAACTGTTGGAGGTATATTTGTGGAACGGAGATGGCAATGGATAGTGAGTAGTAGATGGGGTGGTTTTTTATAATATCAAAAGCAATATTCTCGGTTTCACGGTGAAGGGTTGATACGTCGAGTTGCCGGGCATAGAACTCGACGAACTGGGATTGGGGTAATATGGATTCTTCTGGGAGTTGGGCGTTGTTATTTGGGATTGGGGAATGGGGCATGGTTATAGCAACTGCTGGTTCCATGAGTCCTGTAAAGATGCATCAGAGTTAGAATATAAGACTTAAAAAAATATGGCATTGACACTAAGTCTGGGATAAGTGTGAAATAGAAACTGGTTGTTCTGTTTAAAGCATTGGGTCTTTATTAGTAGAATGAAAATTCTATAGACTAAAGTCCAAAGTCAATTGTTAAGAGACCAATGTTAGAATAGACATTTTCACTCAAACACTGACCCTAACTCTAACCAATGGTGCACAGGACTGAAAATATTTTTGGATTTTTGATTTTGAATGAAAATGCAAAAATGAAAAACTAAAAAAAATCTAACTGTTGAATTTTGGGTGAGCACAATTCGGATGAACAGAAGTCCGAATTAGGTTCAGTCCGAAATCCAAATGATGATGAATGGATATGAAATGAGAAGGTCTGAATTCGGATGAACTCTGAATTCGGATGGGGACCGAATTCGGGCTCTATCCGACTTCGGATGCACAGTGAATGAAAAACGAAGCTTTTGAACATGCTTATGAGGACCGAATTAGGATACACATTGACCGAATTCGGATGAACAGTTATCCGAATTCGGATGCACAGTGGTCCAAATTCGGTCAGAACAGTTGAAATATTTTGAAAATTTTCTAAGTATTCTCATCCGAATTCGGTGGGTGGTCCGAATTCGGATGGACCAAATTCAAGAGTCAGCAGTTCAAGTTCATGCAACCATGCAACGTGAACAGTTCAAAACTTATCAAAAATGCATGAAGATGCAGATCCTAGTCTAAAAATATGCAACGAACATTTTATTTAACTACAAGAATCTAAAAAGAACAGATTTAGGGTCCTAAATCTAGTAAAAACAGAAAGAACAAAACTTTAAATATTTGAAAATCAAACACACAAAACAGTAAGTTAAAAGCTGAAATAAAGTTAAAATAGAGTTACCTGGTGGTGCCGAAGTCGAAAAATGCAAGAAAAATGAAGTAAAACCGATGCTCGAGTAGCTTGTAGGAGCAAAAATGGAGGAAAGGGGCGGTGGTCGAGCGACGGTGAGAAAGAGAGAAGGAGATGAAGTAGCTTGAAGATGAAGAAAGTGGGTCTTTGACCGTTTGACCCGCTTACTTAAAGTAAAAGCGGGTCGGATCGGGTGAAGAAGATCTGCGCCCAAAGTTGGACGTGGGCCACTAGGTTTCTTTTTTATTTTAAACAAATGGGCCTTGACCAATAAAAAACAAAACAGATTTTAAGAAAGAAAAATTTAGCCGAATTAATTTTTTAACAAAATCTTTTAGTATTTTCCTTTGGAACTAAAAGAAGTAAATGCAAAATAAAAAGAAAAATAAAAATAAAAATATTTTTGTGATTTTCTTTAGGGCAAAAGCCGTACAAATGTAATCTACTTTACCAAAATTACCGAAATGACTAATTTACTTTTTTTTTACCCATTTGGTACTTGTACTCACATATGACCTGTCGATATGGTACATGACACCGGTTTTTGGGCTGAGTTGGCGGTGATTGCTTACGTGGAAGTTCATTAATCTTATGTGGCAGTATATTAAGCTGAATCAGCTTATTGCGTGGACACTATATCATTTTTTCGTGTATATACCCCCAAATCGGTCTGAAATTAAGTTGCTGCCATCGTCTTCACCGTCTTCATCCTTGGAGCTGTAATGTCTTCGTCTTCATCGCTCAACTGGTGCAGGTCATCAGATGAAACTAGAAAGATGTGTGATTGCAACCTTCCACTCAAGCTTGGTTACTCTTGGACGCCGAAACACCCAGGAAGAAGATTTCTTAATTGCCCTAACTCATTGGTATGAGTTTCTGCATCTTCATTTTTCTTCGATTTTGCAGCCTTAATTGCTAATTACTTTTATTAAAACCTCAGGAAATGGGCAAGAAGTGTAATGTTTTCATCTGGATTGACCCAGAACTTCCAAATACATGGTACAAATCCACCATGTTTGAAATGAAGAAGAAAATGAAGGAATATGAAAAAGGTGCCTCAACTGTTGATAAATGTACTGATTGTTTGGTCAAAAATCTTGAGGAGCAGCTTGAATTGACGAGGAAGATGAAAGATGAAGAAATCAAAAACCTGAAGATGAAATTAAAGGAGAAGAAAGCAACCATTGTTTTTTATAGAAATGTTGTATTAGGCATGATTTGTTGTGCAATTTTAGTGTATTTCTCAAAGAAGTAACTTGTTGTTACCTGTGTTCTGTTTTGTTGTTGGGTTTTGTTGTAGGCAACCTGCCAATGGTTATCAATGAAAAACAAAAAGGCACACTTCCAATTGTTACCAGTTGTTATCAATTATCAGTTAATGTTTATGAAATGTTAAATAAATGTCTGTGAAAGCATTTGAAACAGTGAAAGCATGTGAAAGCATGTGATGCATACTGCCAAACAAAAGAGATCTCTGTCATATCTTTTGGACCATTACAAAACAATAGTGAATAAGTATTGGTCAATACAAAAAGCAGAGAAAAAGTAGTCTTGAACCATTACAAAACAAAAGACCAAGTCTTGGTCAAACAAAAGAAAAGGCAAAGGACAATTAATCCACATTCCATGGTCTGTCTTCCCTTAAACCAGTTCCATACTCGTCGGTTTCCACTTTCTTGCCAAGTTGCATTTTGATAATCCTTTCTGATTTCTTCCTTAACTTTGTTGGCTTAATGACTTTCTTTGTAGCTACTGTTTGGCTTGATTGAGTTGCAACTGCAGCCACTTCTGGTTGTGAATGAGGACGAACAACAGGAACTTCTGGTTGTGAATGAGGACGAACAACAGGAACTTGTGGTTGTGAATGAGGGAGAACAACAGCAACTTGTGGTTGTGAATGACCGAGAACAGCAGCAACTTGTGGTTGTGATTGAGGAAGAACAGCAGCAAGTTTCGATTGGCCAGCTTGTTCATTCTTTGACTTCCTTCCTCTCTTTTTCTGTTCCTTAGCAGGTGGTGACTTGCTTGGGTTTTTACAGCTTTTCTTGTTATGACCAGGTTGAAGACAGTTTGTACATGTCATTATTCTTCCTACCCTGCTTAATGTCTCTTTTCCATCATCCTCAGTTGGGTCTCTCTTCCTTTTCTTTTTAGGCCTGCCAGGTAACCTTCTTTCAATGGGTGGCAATGGAGGTGTCTCAGTAGATGGTGGCCACATCAGACTTCCATTCATTGGGCTAATGGAGTATGAGTAAGTGTTTAGCCACATTTGTTTCATGAACCAAGGACTAACACCTGGAATTGGATCTTTGTTCAGGTATGAGTATGCTGCCATTGAATGTACACAGGGGATACCACTTATTTCCCACATTCTGCAGCTACACTTGGTGAACTCCAGGTTTACAGTGAAGCCTTCCTCTCCATTCTTTACTTCAAACTCCATGTATCCACTTGGATAGACTATCCAACTCCTGCATACATACAAGAGCAAAAGTATCATTAACTGTTATTTGATATGCAACATGTCTGGTGGTAAAATCATATTCACCTTTGTTTTTTCTTAAACAATTCAATATTCTTTCTGATAGAAGGTGTTATTTCATCATCTAGATTTTCAGCACAAGCTCTCATCTTTTGGATCCTCTTCATTACATATATCCTAATGCTTTCAAGCATTGAAATGATGGGTTTGCTTCTAGCACCGAGTATTGCAGAATTAAAACTTTCAGAAATGCCATTCTCTATTGCTGAACATGCTCTATCCATTTCAAAATAGGCTCTGCTCCATGTATTAGGATTCCTCTCTACCAAATGATTATATGCATCATTGTCTAACTCCTTGATCTTCCTGTAGTTAATGTTAGTTTAGGTGAGCAAAAATGTTGTATATGCAGTCCAAAACAAGTTTTTATAATGCACTTACCTCATTACTTCTTCAAACTTTGATGGGATTGATGTTGTAGCTGCAGTCCAAAACAAGTTTTTGTAGTATAGACCAGAGAATTTCTTTTTGAAGTTAGCATATATGTGCCTTGCACACTGCTTGTGTTCTGCATGAGGTAACCAATCTTGAACAGCTTGTATTAGTCCCTGCATAGTTACAAAAACCATTCAAAATTGGTGTTTCAATGTGAAATGAACATTTCATATCTTGAACAGCTTGTATTAGTACCTTATGTTGGTCTGAAATTATAGTTGTATGCAAACCATTTGCTTGATCCATTAGCTCTACTGGCAGAGAAAAAGTACAAATACAAAATGAAAAAGGAGAAAAGAGCCGTAGTCAGCAGTACATCTTCCGAATCAGAATCCTCAAATTCATCTGCTGATTCAGAGATAGAAGAAATGAAAAAAACAGATGGCACTGCTTACAAAAGCATTTCAAAAGAAATTCTACAGAAAGCCAACCAACAATAAGATGCGCTATAAAACAGGCTCGAGGAAAATTGAGAAGAAGGACAAATATGAGAATTCTGGAGAAAGAAGTGGAAGAAAGACTGACAAATATGGAAAGTCAGACAAGTCAGCAAAGAAAGAGTCAGAACAGAAATGTTACGACTGTGGAAAACCAGGTCATTATGCCCGAGAATGCAGATCCCCAGTAGTCAAAAACTCAGACTACTATACGAGAAAGGCTCTCTTAGCCAAAGAAAAAGAGTCTGGCAAAGCTCTTATGGCAGAGGATGACCACTGGTTGCAGTTATCTGAAGATGATGATATTTTGGATGAAGATGCTCATATTTGCCTCAAATCAGAAATTTTCAATGAGTCAGAATTGAGTGAATCAGCATTGATAGCTGAAGATGAAGTATGGGTTGGATTAACTGATGAAGAGGATGCAGAAAGACAAGAATCTGAGGAGGAAGAGACAGAAGAAGTTGCATTGATGGCAACTGGCAAAAATGAGGCTGAAAATGATGAAGATTCAGAGTCTGAAAAATCAGATGGTTCAGATGAGCCGGAGGTACATTCTAATTCTGACTCTGATATTGATGAATCATGTGTATTAGAAGAAAAACTAACTCATATGGCCTTTATGCTTAAAAAGTTTGAAAAATCTTTAAAGGCGAAAATAAAAAATGCTCATTCTTTGGAAAACAAACTTCGTAATGAAAATAACTTAGTTTTAGACTTTTCCAAAGATAAAGCATTAGCCTTACGAGCAGTTTCAGACTTACAAGATAAGGAAAGAGAACTACAAAGCAATATACTCAATCTTAATCAAAATATATCTGATTTACAAGAAAGACTGCGAATAGCAGAATTAGAAGCTTCAAACTTTTCTGTAAAATATCATGCTATTTTTGAAGAACGAACTAAACTTTATGAGAAAATAAAGAAGATGGAAGATGAATTTATCAAAAGAGGGCAAATAGATCAAACAATTTATTTAAATCAACCAAAAGACACAGAATTTTATAATTCTAAATCTGGAATTGGTTGGGAAAATCCAAAGTATCTGACAAAAGAAATATCCAGTTCACCAACATTATATGATGTCAGATACATGAACTTAGGATTAAAAATGGCATTTATGAAAGCCTCTGAAGAAGTAGAATCTAGTGAAGAAATAAAAAGATTACGATCAGACAAAATGCAAAATTCTGGTGATTATACCAGAATAAATGAAACAAGTAATATTCATGATACTAAAGAAGAGTACATTCAAACATATTCTGAAAAAGATTTGTCTGAATTACCTACTCAATCTCAAAAATTATATCTGCCATATTCAATTTTAGAAAAGATAAATTCTGATCTAGAATTGAAAGTTAAAAATTTTGAGACAGAGAATGGAACTCTCAAGGCTGAACTAAGAACTATGGAACAAAAGTTGCAAGATCAGCCTAAAAACATAAAGTTGTCTGATCCACAATCCTCTACTTCTCTAGATTCTATAAATTCAGAAAAGGAATTTGATCTGTACATGCACTCTGACTTTAATTCATTAGAGCAAATGTTTGGTAAAATTGATGAATTTATCAAACCTTTGCATATCAAACAATCAAATGATAATAAAGAACCTGTTAAAATTCTACAAAGAATGTCTACAGATTCTTTAAAATCATCTGAAAATTCACCATTATTACAACAAAAGAAGGAGAAAACAAAAATTATTGTTAATACTCCTAACTTTGAAAAGGGTGAATCATCTTCATCAGCGGACTCAATTGCACTTAAAGTCCAATCTTCAAAAGGTATGAGAAATTTACAGAAGAAACGAGTATCTAAATCTACTAATTCTCATACTTCTTTTATGTCAGATATCATTGTGAACGGTTCGAGAAAACAAGTTTGGCGAAAGAAGAAAAGAGAACAGAAAAACAAGAGTATAAAACAAGAGTGGCGCGTGAAGGACAAAATTGTTACAGATAGAAATAGCAACATTGAACATTCTGTCTGTAATAATAAACTTGTTAATAATTCTTGTATAAAGTTTCCAAGAACGGACTTAATTGCTTTGAATTCTTATGCTTGTAAGCTTTCAATTGTTAAATCTAATAAGCTCGTCTGGCAACCGAAGAAAAGGGACCCATTTTATGAACAGAAAAAGGTTCCACAGTTAAGTATTTCACAAACAATTCCACCGCGAATTGTACAAAAGTGGATACCTAAAAGAACAGTTCAAAAGTGGGTACCTAAAATAACTTCAAATGATAAGCTAAAAGCCATATCTGTTAGAAAAACAAATAATATTGTGCATGAATTACCTAAAACAAAAGTACCCAACTACAAGTGGGTACCTCATGTGCTACTTCGTCTTATAGGTAAACCATGTCTGGTATCTTGACTCCGGATGTTCAAAGCATATGACCGGACAACGAGACACACTCACGGACTTTGTAGAAAAGTTCTGTGGGACGGTCAGATTTGGAAATGATCAGTTTTGTCCGATCAAAGGATACGGAAGTCTCAAATATGACAAAATTACCATCCAAAAGGTTTTCTATGTTGATGGTCTTGGACACAATTTGTTTAGTATTGGACAGTTGTGTGATAAAGGTTTAGAAGTCAATTTCAAAGCCAATCGGTGCAGCATCAGATCCGGAGAAGGAAAGGAAATATTGGTAGGAAACAGGAAAACAAATTTGTACTCCATTGATTTAGCCTCGATTAATCTGAAGAAAGATGTTTGCTTAATGTCAAAAGCTACATCTAAAACAGCATGGCTGTGGCATCGTCGCCTTTCACATCTGAACTTCAATGAGTTAACCAACCTAGCAAAAGGAGGGTTAGTTAAAGGGCTACCGACTCTCAAATTCCAAAAGGAGCAGTTGTGTGCCGCATGTGAAAAAGGAAAAATGACAAGAGCTACACACAAATCCAAAACAGAACACTCATCCACGAGAGCACTGGAATTACTGCATATGGATTTATGTGGACCAATGAGAGTACAAAGCATTAATAAGAAACGATATGTATTGGTGATAGTTGATGACTATTCATGATACACATAGGTTTTCTTCCTGAGGTCCAAATCAGATGCAACCAAAACGATCATAGACTTCATCCGGAAAATACAAGTGAAGTTGCAACTCACAATTCAAACAATCCGCTCAGATAACGGAACAGAATTCAAGAACAAATCACTTGACTCATTCTTGAATTCTATAGGAATTACACATCAGTTTTCAGCTGCTCGAACTCCACAACAAAACGGTGTCGTTGAAAGAAGAAATCGGACACTAGTGGAATCAGCTAGGACGATGTTGGCATATTCAAATTTACCGTTATTCTTATGGGCAGAAGCAGTTGCAACAGCTTGTTTCACATAGAATCGTTCAATCATATATAAGAGATTCGGAAAGACTCCTTATGAATTGATTAATAAATGAATACCTAATATTAAATTTTTCCATGTCTTTGGTTGCAGATGCTTTATTCTAAACGACAAAGATAATCTTGGAAAGTTTAATCAAAAGGCAGATGAAGGAATATTCATTGGATATTCAAAGGAGTCGGTTGCCTTCCGAGTGTACAACAAGAGAACCAAGACAGTCAACGAGAGCGTGAATGTCAAATTTGATGAAGGAGTGGTAATGGCTTCTGATCACACCAGTTCAGGACCCGAACCTAAAATGCAGACTTCATTGGAGTCATCTGAACAAAATGCTGAACACTCAGAAGTACATAAGTTGTTTGAGAATTTTTATGAAGACTATTTTGAAAAGCCCAAAACTAATGTTCTAAATTTGGTGCCTGACAGGATTACTGAAGATCCAGTCGTAGTCTTTGATCTTTCTCAACAACAAGTTTCAGAAGAAACTGGAGAAGCCTCAACAGCAAATCTACAGTCGACTACTGAGATTGTACAACCCATTGAACCTCCAAATTCTTCTGAAACCCCCATTACTTCTGAACATTCAGAAGCTCCTACCTCAGATGTCCCACCTACAACATCTGAAGTAACTCCCCAACCATATCTAGATCGTAATCCCAATCAAGACCAAATAGAACCGTTTCCACATACTTTTAAGTGGACAAGAAATCACCCAATAGAAAACATTATTGGTGATCCATCCGCGTCAGTCCAAACCAGAAGGGCAACCATAAATGAATGTCTATTTTCAAATTTTCTAAGTAAAATTGAGCCCAAGAATGTAAAAGAAGCACTTCTGGACGCTGATTGGATTGTGGCGATGCAAGAAGAACTGAACCAGTTCGAACGGTTAAAGGTCTGGAGACTTGTTGAGCGCCCAAAAGACAAATCCATTATAGGCACGAAATGGATCTTTAAAAACAAGAAAGATGAACATGGAGTAATCATTCGGAATAAAGCTTGTCTCGTTGCCAAAGGATACAGCAAATAAGAAGGGATTGACTACGATGAAACGTTTGCACCAGTTGCACGAATTGAAGCCATTAGAATGTTTTAAGCTTTTGCCGCTCATAAAAACTTTACAGTTTATCAAATGGATGTTAAAACTGCGTTTTTAAACGGGGAACTAATAGATGAAGTATATACATATCAGCCCGAAGGTTTTACTGATCCTTCGAGACCTGATCATGTATATATTTTAGATAAGTCACTGTATGGCCTTAAACAAGCACCGCGTGCTTGGTATGATGCACTTTCAACATATCTGTTGAAATGTGGATTTACAAAAGGTGCACTTGACACAACCCTGTTTATAAAACGTCAGGGGCCGGATATCATAGTTATACAAATATATGTAGACGACATAATATTTGGGTCTACAAATCCAGAGTTTTGTAAGAAATTCGCATTTTTAATGTCCCAAAAATTCGAAATGAGCATGATGGGGGAAATAAATTTTTTCTTAGGATTACAAGTAAAACAAGTAGCTGATGGTATTTTTATCAATCAGTCAAAATACATACAAGACATGTTAAAGAAATTTAACATGGTCAACAGTACTCCTATGAAAACTCCCATGGCTCCGGATTCAAAGTCAAAACTCGATGAGGACATCTCAGGGAAACCTGTAGATGTGACTCATTATCGAGGTATAATTGGGTCATTAATGTACTTAACAGCTAGTAGACCAGATATTATGTTTGCTACATGTGTCTGTGCAAGATATCAGGCAAATCCTAAAGAATAACACTTAACAGCTGCGAAACGAATTTTAAGATATCTCAAAGGAACTCCAAATCTTGGTTTGTGGTATCCTAGAGAATGTTCATTTAATCTAACTGCTTTTTCTGACGCTGATCACGCAGGTGATAAGATGGACAGAAAAAGTACGTCTGGAGCAGTACAGTTCTTAGGTGACAACCCCGTATGCTGGTCATCCAAGAAACAACATTGCGTCTCATTGTCTACAGCTGAAGCAGAGTATGTTGCTGTATCTTCTTGCTGTTCTCAGGTGTTGTGGATGAAGAGCCAACTGCGCGATTACGGGTTTACACCAAAGAAAATACAAATCTACTGTGATTCTCAGAGCGCAATAGCTATTGCATCAAATCCGGTGCAACATTCAAAAACAAAACACATTGACATTCGGTATCATTTTATAAAAGATCATGTAGAAAATGGATATATAGAATTATATTTTGTGCCTAGTGAATATCAACTAGCTGATTTGTTTACCAAAGCGTTAGATGAAAAACGGTTTAATTTTTTGGTATACAAATTAGGTATGTTGAATCGTTATGATTTAATAATTCAGTAGTTTCAATTTATAATTTTAAAATTTTTCATTTTTTTATTGATTTTTATATGATGTTAAATTCTTGAATCATAAAAGTTTATATTCTTTGGAATTTAACAAGATCTGGATTGTCATGTGCAGGGGGAGCAGAAAAATAAATTTATCTGATTTTGAGTAAATCTGATAAAATTTTATCTGTTATTTTGTAGGGGGAGCTCAACTGAGAAATACAATACATATTTGAGGGGGAGCAACATTCAGATATAAAAGGGGGAGCATTTTATTTTATTTTTTTGTGTTAATTTTTGGTTATGTGTATTTTTAAATTTTTTTTGTTGTTTGTTTTGTTTGTTTTTATTTTGTTCAAATTTTTTTTGAAAAAATATTATGTGGGTTTTATTTGTTTTGGATGATGGGCCGGATAAATTGCAAATCACAATGGGCCGGATAATTAGAATATAAATTTGAATTTTCAAATTCAAATTCATTTTTTCGAATATTTCCTATTCATCATCTTCCCCAAATACGTTTCTTCACTCTTAAGAAACCGAAAACCCACCCATATCTTTGAAAGCTTCAAGAAAGAATTTCAATTCATTGTGAGTAAAAACATTTGTTTCTTTCATTTTTATATTCAGTATTTCTAAATAAAAGCATCTATCTGTGAATATTAGTGTTTAGGTTCGTATTTTGGGTTTATCTGTTTTTCGGTGTTCATGGCGTTTATCTGTATGTGTTCATAAATCTGAAATTAAATGTGTGGCTTGATTTGGTTTATCAATGTGAACATGAATATGAAATTTCATGATTCAAAACAAACCACACAAACAAGAAATTTGGATTTCAGTATAAACAACTGTCGTGTTCTTCTTGTTACTGAAAAGTGAATTTTTAACAACTTAAATGTTGTTTTTAATCGAAGTTCAGTAAATCAAAAATGATTAAAATGTATTTTCGAGGGGGATACAAGTTTTAAATCACTGAAAAACAACAAGGCTTTAGTCGAGAAAGCCTAAGACTCATTCGAGTTGAATCAAACGATATTCGAGAAAGTCCAAGTCGAGTTGATTTCAATAATACTCGAGAAAGACCAAGAGTCATTCGAGTTGAATGCCATGTGACTCGAGAAAGTTCAAGAGTCAATCGAGTTGAATGAAAAGTTATTCGAGAAATTTATGTGTATCATGCGAGTTGACTGAATACAGGACTTAGAAAATTTCAGAACTTAAGTATCGATTGATACATTGTCCGAGAACACTTATAGTTTATTCGAGTTGGGTTAATGTGGTTATCGAGAAAGTGTCTTATTCATACGAGTTGAGGTTTAGACATAATAGAGATAGTCCACATACTCTCATATTTCATTCGAGTTGGACTACTAGAACATACGAGAACACTTAAGACTTATTCGAGAATCTTCATGTTTTATTCGAGTTTGGTACTTGTGTTATTCGAGAAGATTATAGTTCATTCGAGTTGATACATAGACTAAGTCGAGTTGTTTCATGTGTCATCCGAGACTAGTCAAGAGTCATTCGAGAATGAAGTAATTTCATTCGAGTTTCAATAAAAATTTGTTCTAAGTGTTGGATTTTTAATGTTTTTAAGAAAAATGTCACATTTTTTCAAGAAATTATTATAAAGTTGTAATTTTCTAACATTGGTCTCTAAACGATTGACTCTGGAGTCCTGTCAATAATAGTTTATTATTGTCTCGTATCCCGATGCATTAAACAGAAAATAACAACTTTTTATAATTTCTGATGAAATGTTACAATTTTTCTACATTTGAAGGATTGTCATTTGTGTACCTGGTCTGACTAACATGATTTTTATTTGTTTACAGGTGTTCAAATGGCATCTCCAGTGCAGTCTCAGAATTCCAATTCATCTGACTCCCATTCATCATCCAATCATACTCTCGTATCCACACCTGTTCGTTCTAATTCTGTTGTCCGTCCCTCACAGTCAAATATCATTCCAGATAACCAATTGGTTAAACCTAAACATTGCCTACCTTTTAGAGATAATAACCATCGTCTGGATATCAAGGTTATTAAAGTCAGTCATCCTATCATAGTTGAGATCCTCAAGGGCCATCCATTAGGTTATCTGCTTCAATATAAACCTTCTATCCCACAGGTATACCTACAACAATTTTGGCACACAGTCAAATTTGTTCCTGCTGACGGCAATCACCATTTCAAAGTAACAATAGACCAATTCAAAACCAAAATCACTCTAGCCAGACTTCGTCACAATCTATTTCTCCCAAGACGTATAGACACAGTTAACTTTCTAGAGTTGGCTGATTTTGAAGATTTTGTGTCGGATGCGGAGCTGGTTCATGATCTGATTTGCCTGGGCTACTCAAAGCCACTACCAAAGAGCTCCAAATTCCATAGGAATGGCTTGAATGGGGAATGGTACACGCTATTTGGAATTATCAATAGGTGTATGACGTCTAAGCACACAGGCATCGACAGATGCAGCATTCATTGTCTAAGGATTTTTCATGGAATCGCGTTTAACAAGCATTATGATTATGCTCAGTGCATCTGGGAGGACTTAAAGGAGATTGTTCTTGCAAAAACTACAAATAGAGCAAGAAAATTTGTTCCGCTCAGAGGTTCATACAAATTCTTATCCGAGGAATTCTTCGAGCAAATGAAAATATTCCGAAGCGAGCCAATTCACAGCGATGTCCAGATTATGTGATGATGAGTTTACACGAAGTGCCGGATTCTCCAAATGCAAATATTATGCCTATCCCGGAGTCGTTGTTAAAATATGCAGATCAAGAGAGTGAGCATGTGAGATTGTATAGGATAGATCATGCTCCAATAGAGACCCAGGAGCCAGGATCTCTTACCCAAGGAGCCTTAGGACTAGAGGAACCTCAGCAAGGGGCTGAAGTTCAGGGTGCCCAATCTGTGAGTGAGGGAGATGATGTTGTAAGAGGAGGTGAGGAAGAGGCTGAGAAATCTGATTCCGAGAGAACTTTGTCGGATATCCAAGAGGAAGAAGGTGAAGGTGATGATAATGATGATGATGATGATGGTGCTGATGGAGGTGATCATCATGAGGGAGGAAGTATGATGATAGATATAGTAAGCATTGCTGAAGAGAGTGTAAGAGATACCGTAAACCTAGAGAGCCGGGGTATACCCACATCTGTTGTTAGCTCTCCTATGAGAGTTAGCATTGAAGAAGTCAGTATCCCACTGACGACTGCACACCCAACCATCCACTCAGTCTCCTCTCAACAGGAGATTGTTCCAATTGAGCATCGGGATGAACCTTATAGTCTATCCGAGAGTCATTTGGACTTGATGGATATTAAAACAAGTACACAGCTGCCCGAGTGTATGACTTCAATTCAATCACTGAGTATAGATCCTATACAGCCTAGGACACTCGAGTCAACTTCATCCGTTGAAGTTAGTGTGGTTGAACTTTGTGTTCCCACTGGAGCATCCTCAGCAACGGAAGCATTTGTTGCTCCGTCGCTTGAAGAGGGTGGAAGTCCAGTCAGAGCAACTACTTTACCAACTCTGAGTACTGGCCACACAGACGTACTTTTTACAAGTTCGACTGTCGTGACAACTGGAAGTCTACGTGACCCAGTGGTGACTTTATCCCCGTTTGTAACTGAATCAACATTAGATCAAGCATTGAATGAAGCTATTGCTGGGGTGAACACGCATGTATCTGCTCAATTGTCTGAGGTAATGGCACAGATGTCAAACATTCACAAGTTCTTAAAGGGTAAGTCTGTTGCAGAGGAATCAATGAAGCAATCTGAATCTAATCAAGCTATCAATGAATTGAAAGAAGAGTTGAAAGATTTTGTGTTCGAACAATTTGATGAAATGAGAGAACGCATGATAAGTTTAGAAAGCACAGTGATAACTGCATTGGGCAATTTATCAGAAAAGGTTGCAGCAGTTGAGGAAACATGTAAAGCTCAAGCTTCCTCATCCAAACGGAAACATGATGAGCATGATGAGGACTCCGATGATGCTCCTCATGAGGGGGAGAAGAGGAGAAAGCTTGATGAAACTACACATGGGGTCTTGATGATCACATACCCAGAAAAAGAAACTGAAGTTAAAGAGAGAGAGGCCGGGGGCTCAAAAGAATCGGCTGGTGAACAAAGTGAGCTGGGATTGATTCTTCATGAAGATGTTTCGGTTCCTTTGAACATTCAGTCTGATATTTATAATTTTGTAGAATATATCGATTCCGATGAAGATGTTCAAGTTAAGCATCATGAGTTGAGTGTTCAAGGAGTAGGAGAAGAGAGAGAGAGGAATACATTGAAGTGTCTGAAGATGATGATGTAATTGCTTTAACTGATATTGATTTTAGAGCTGAAAGGATTGAAGAGGAGGAAGGTTTAGTTCAGGAAATCTTGAAAGATACTGAATCGACACCAACGGTTGAAAAGCCTGAGGTGGTTATTCAAGTTAAGGAAGAAATTGAAGAGTTTCCAGTCGAAAACGTGGTTGCTCAAGAAAAGGTTGAATTGAATGAGGTTGAGGTGATGGAAAGGTTCTTCAATGAATATGTGCTTGCTGATGGGTCTCAAAAACAACATAGACTCAGATTTGAAGCACAACAAGTCGTTCAGAGGGAAATTCAAGACATGCTGACACTGTTGAACAAAGATGAGATCAGCAAAAAGAAAGTAAAGAAACTTGAGCTTCCGGAGAATAGATCGGCAGAGTTTATCAGAAAAAGGTACAGGATGCCATACATCGAAGATATTCTTGAAAAATGAATATTTTGCAAGAAACAAGCACCATGTTCTTTTTTCAAGTTATTTAGAGTTTTAGAGCCGAACATGCCAAATTTGGTCAACTATGCCTGCTTTCTGAGAAATAAAACACAAGAAGTTGAGAAGGTTAAGAGTGAGTTCAGGATAGTTGATCTGGTGAAAATAGAAAAGGACGAATTTGTTAAGATCTTCTATCCAACGTTCACTGTTACTAGAGCCGATGGAAACACCTATACGTTCACAGAAGCAGATATGTTCAATATGCACCTGGTCGACATTGAAGATCTATTTGATGAGTTGTGCAAAAACAAACGAAATGAACACTGCAGATTTGCACTTAAGACACTTTTTCACTTCATGCATACCAAGTTGGTATTGATGTCAGTGCAAGATCTTCAGATAGGTGTTGAACGAGGTATGAGGAAGATCAACATGACAGCTCCTCACAGAGATATCAAGTTTGCTGGAGAGTTGAAAGAATTCCAAGTTATCATGGTAAAGCATCCAGCTGTTATGTACAGAGATAGAAATAAGAAGTGTAGAGCTATGAGAAGTGTAGAGCTGAACAAATTTTCAGATGGGACTCTGAGTAAAGTTTTGAGTGGTTTAAAAGGAAAGCTTGCAGCTGATAAGAAAAGAAAGACGAAGAAAGGAGCTCTATCTGTAAATGACCGAAGACTCATGGTTGAGTTCATTTCAAAGATTGAATGGAGGCTTTCGGATCGTAAAAGCATTAGAAGATTTGAACAAAAGCTGGGTGTATCAATTTAAAGACTTTGGTCTTTCCATCAAAGGGGGAGAATGTTAGATTGTATTTCAATTGATGGAAACAAAGTCTAGGGGTTGTTTTGTATTTCTTTAATAGTTGTCAAATATGTATATAAATAGTATGTTTGACTTTCAATAGAAATAGATATCTGACATTTGCACTTTTGTACGGAAGAATAGCAGTTACTGATATTGGAAATTATTCTCTCATCATTGTAATCGACATTCTCGGATATTGAATCATTCGGTTAGTTGTTTGATTACTGAATTGTTATTGTTCTAGATTTGTTAAATGATTGATATGAAACTGTAATACACAGTATCCTCTGCATCCCAATAATCTTCTTGGGCAACCAGAGCCATAGCATCCGTCCTCTTCTTGGCGGCTTCCAGCTTCCGCTCATAATAACCGACGTCCATTTCGAACTTGTTTTTGCAATCCCGAGCAAAGTGGCCCGATTTGTCGCACTTGTAGCACAGATGTTCTTTGGTTCCCTTAGGCTCTTCTGCTCTTGCCCTGCCATCTCTCCTCTCAATCGGCCTCTTGTCGGCACGGCGAGGTTCTCTACTATCATCACTTCGGTTGTCCCGACGATCATAGTCCCTTCGATCGTCACATCGGTCATCCCGTCTATCTCCAACGATCATACCTACGGTCATAATTGCGTCTATCATCTATGCGATCATCTCTCTTATCGTCTCGCCTTTCATAACGGCGGTCATCCTGATAGTCTCGTCAATCGTCATATCGTCAGTCATCTCTGTCATCCCTTCAATAATCGTCCCTACAATAATCATCCCTACTGTCATCTCGTCTGTCATCCGAGTACCTCCGCAGACCGGTGTCGTAGCGGAGCTGATTGTTAGTCTTATTGGAAAAATGTCGTTGTTGTAGACGATTAGTCCATAAGGCTATTTGTTCCTGAATTGTCGCTTCTTCATCATCTATTATCTCACGCGGCGGAGAAGCATATCGGCACTGGGATGAGGATGAACCTTGAGTATAAGATGCAGTGGGAATGTTCTTGTTGGATATCAAGGCCAGAGAATCAGTTGGTTTAATGCCCGTATTGGCAGATAGTAACAAGGACGCTAACTGATTTGCCATCTGCTTTTGATGGTCTACGTCACCCTGATACTTTTTCAGTTCTTTAAACACCACATTGATAGACACATTGGGGATGTCCAACACTCGTCGCGTTGCTCGGCATGTAATTTGCCATTTGGGGGCTAAGGCAGCGAAGAACTGGATGTTCTCCTTGTCTTTCTTGATGTGCAGTTTGTTAAGTTCATTGAGAACTGCATAGAATCTGGTGAACGTGGCCGGTAGGGACTCCCCGTCTTTGGCCCTGAATTCGGTAAACTTTGCCTTGGCCTCCTCAATTTTGGCTCTTTCATCTAAGTCTGCCCCTAGCATTTGAACCTCCAATTCATCCCACATTTCCTTAGCAGACATTTTGCTGTCAACACCTACTAGGATATCAGTGGGCAGGGCCTGGTAGATCAGATATTCAGCCCGCTTGTCAGCATGTTGCCCGTCTCGCTCTGCCTCATTTGCAGGTTCACGTTCAACTTTGGATGCGAGTACAGGTGGGTCAGCTTCGGGTCTAGTAGCAATCTCTTGATAATAGATAACTGGGCCTTCGGAAATGGATTGGAGCATAAGGTTGCCATTGGGTTGCATACCGACAAACTTGAGAAATCGGGACTTCCACTGCTCATACTCATCTGGATACAGAACAGGTGGTCTGTTCTCGGATCCTAGGACTAGGGCTTCTCGAGACATGATTTATGGTGCTGATATGAAAGAGTTAGATCTTGAAGGTGGAAACTGGATTCAGATTGCCTGAACTACGGATGAACAGTACCTTGGATGGTACGAATTCGGATCAAATGTTGATTTCGAATTGGAACAAATTCGGGTGAACAGTTGTTTCGGATGGGACCTAATTCGGACTAAGAGCGACTTCGGATGGGACCTAGAACTGGTTGACCTAGAACTGCGGAGGGATCGAATTCGGATGAACGATGAATTCGGATGGAACCGAATTCGGATGGACCAAGATCAGGAGAACCGAATTCGGATGGATCGAATTCGGGTGAACAGTATACACGTCGGATGAACACTTGGAAAATTTTTGAAGAAGGAAACACTGAATTCGGATATGGACCGGATTCGGATGGTCCGAAAAGAAATTACAAAATGAAAGCACGAGTTAAAATAAGTGTTTTAAAATTGCCTGATCTGAACTTCGGAGGGTCCGAAGTTCGGATGGGACCGAAGTGTGGTCCGAAGTGGGGAATATATGGTCCGAAGGTCACCTAAATATGGTCCGAAGTGGACCAAACTATGGTCCGAATTGGTCCGGAATGGGGTCCGAACTAGGCCGAAAATGGGTTCGAAATGCAACAGTAGATGGTCCGAAATACAGCAGTTATGAAATTTCAGAAGTTGTCCAGAATTACAACTAGCAGAGTTTTGGCCTAAAATGGTTTCTAAATGATTGGAAAATTATTTTAAACACTTTTAAGTCTTTAAAATATACCAAAACACGTAAAAATCTTTCAAAAACGGACCAAACCAACTAGAATACCCATGTTTTTTCAAGACTTTAAAAACGGATTTAAATGGACAATATGATGTAAAGATTGAGCCTAAATAGCTCTAAATCAGTAGAGAATGAATACTAAATGATTATATGAAAAGAAAAACACGAAAAGAGCAATATTTTTTAGAAAAAGAAGATCAAACCGTGGAAAATGGGTGATGAACAGCGATGAACAGCTTGAATCCGACCGAAAAAGTTTAAATTCACCTCCTTGAGCTCTGATACCAGTTGTTATGAATGATTCCCAGATAATATCAGCACACAATCGTATATAATCACTCAAATAATCGATCACAAATAGAATCTTCACTCAATGATTGTGAAATGATTAAAAGAGACAAAGAGAATAATATTGAATGTGGGAGGCAGCGGCTGGAAAAATGAATTGTGTATTTTCAATTCTGATTGTCAACTTCCTTTCACAAAACCCTAGGCCCTATAACTAGGAGAATTAATTTAACTTTAAGGAAATTGCACTTTGGCCCCTTAACTTTAAATACAAAGAAACTAAATATGAAATAAATTACAAGACAAACTATTCTAGAAATAATTATTACAAAATAAATTCACAAGATCGAAATTTTATATCTAACAACAGGTTTCCCTGAAATGTCCTACTCGAGTTTAGATTTAGAATCTGGAGCCATGGGTGTTTTCATGGGTGTACTATTGACCATGTTAAATTTCTTTAACATGTCTTGAATGTATTTTGACTGATTGATGAAAATACCATCACTCAGTTGTTTTACTTGTAAACCCAAGAAAAAATTTATTTCACCCATCATGCTCATTTCAAATTTTTGGGACATTAAAAACGCGAACTTTTTACAAAATTTTGTATTAGTAGACCCAAATATTATATCGTCTACATAAATTTGTATAACTATGATATCGGGACCCTAACGTTTTATGAATAGGGTAGTGTCCATTGCACCTTTGTTGAAGCCACGTTTCAAAAGATAATCTAAAAGTGCATCATACCAAGCTCGGGGTGCTTGTTTAAGGCCATACAGTGACTTGTCTAAAATATATACATGATCAGGCTTCGAAGGATCAGTAAATCCTTCGGGCTGATATGTATATACTTCATTAGTTAACTCCCCATTTAAAAATGCAGTTTTTACATCCAATTGATATACAGTAAAGTTTTTATGAGCTGCAAACGCTAAAAACATTCTAATCGTTTCTATCTGGGCAACAGGGGCAAAAGTTTCATCATAATCAATTCCCTCCTGCTGGCTGTATCCTTTGGTTACAAGGTGTGCTTTGTTCCAAATGATGACTCCGTGTTAATCTTTCTTGTTCTTGAAGATCCACTTCGTGCCAATGATAGACTTGTCTTTTGGTCGTTCCACCAATCTCTAGACCTTCAACCTTTCAAACAGATTTAGCTCCTCTTGCATAGCAACAATCCATTCTGCATCCAGAAGAGCTTCCTTCAACGTTTTTTATTCGATCTTGCTCAAAAATTTGAGAAGAGACATTCGTTCATGGTAGCTCTCCGGGTTTTTACTGAGGCAGAGGGATCACCAATGATGTTTTCTGGTGGATGATCCCTTGTCCATTTGAATGTATGAGGATAAGGTTGAAGTTGGTCTTGATTGGGATTCAAGTCCAGGTAGGGAATTCAGGGATTTGTTTCAGATGTTGATGGGGTAACAACTGAGGTAGGGGTTTCTGAATTTTCAGAATTCAAGGGAGTTGCAATAGATTCTGGAGCATGATATTGTTGTACAATTTCATCAGTAACAGTCTTTGTCCTCTTATTGTAGACTCGGAAGGCTACAGACTCTTTTGAATAGCCAATGAAGATGCCTTCATCCACTTTCTGACTAAACTTTCCCAATTTGTCTTTGTCGTCAAAGATAAAACACCTTTTGGCTGAGCAATTTGGGTTTTAGGATTTGTGTTATAAGAATCAGATTCGTCATTCTGGACTTGTTTATCTTTTCTCTTATTTTTCTTATCTTCACGTCTTTTAGCTTCGGCCTCATCTCTGTCCTGAAACTGTTCTTGCATTGTCTTATTTTGTTGTTCAGAATGTTGGGCTAACAATTGTTGCATCATTTCGAACATTTGTTGTGGGGTCATGTTGTTTGGTAAGTCACCTGATCCTGATCCTGACATCTTCTACTGAAAATTAAAATCATTTTAACTATCAGTTTATAGACTTTGATCTATGTACCATTTTTGCCATCCTAACAGTCTGTACATCCTATCTCAGTTCAAACCACCTAAATGATTGATACATATGTATTGCTTCAGTTTGAGACCAAGTATACTCACGTAATACTTGATTCACTCAAACTATGGGCTCTGATACCATCCTGTGAAGACCTCCCCTTCCGGGGCGGTCCTCAGAGTCTAGGTCCCACATCATGCAATACGATATCAACCATACTAAGATAGGGTAATTAAATTGCGGAATAATAAATTACATGTACATACAGATTAGGATTTAGGTTATACATATTACATATTTCAAATTAAAGTTATAAAAGGGTACCATCTAATCTAATCATTACATCATAGAATCATATCAAATCTACCAAAAACCACAACAATTGCTGTCTTCCAATTAGTACCGAAAGGTTTTGTTGTGTAGTGGTCTATGATACTTCTGTCTTGATCGTTAATAGACCTAAGAGCTAGGTCCAGCAGGTGACTTTCCTTTGCTTTTTCCTGTAAAATTATAATGTAGCAACTGTAAGCAATGCTTAGTGAGTTTATAGATTTTCAATATTAACATGCGTGTCAAGAGGATCATCAGTCTAGCGTGATATGTCTTGGCTGCCGCTACAGCCCTCATGATTGAGATATAGTATTCATAGAATTGGATGATGTTCAGGCCACACTCACACTTAAATCGTGGGGATCAGCCACATACTGGGCTAGCTACCAGTAGGTCAATATGGCGGAACATCGGAGGTCATTACCAAGTTCATAAGAACTGGTGAAATAGCCAGGTCTAGAATAATAGACCATCAAGGCTAATCAAGCTGAATAAATCTTTCAAGTGTCTGATCAATAGTGAAAGCTTAAGTCATAGAAGTCATGATAGCAATGAATCATAAAGCAATGTCAGAAGAAATCTTAAATGCAATATGAAATGATAATCAAATAGCTATCATGATTCCCTGGGCAACACCCAACCATGGTGTGCACAGGTCTCAATCCAGCTGATAAAATGAATGTCAATAAATCTAACATCAACAATATATCTCAACCGGAATTTAAACATGTTCAATCTGAATATCTATAACTCACAGGTCTGGGTCTTTATCAAACAGATATAAAAATCTGCCACCTTAGTTATCTCAGGATTTTATCTTTGTCAATTCTGTTCTCTGTCAACTCAAGTCTTTGACCCGCTTTTAAGTCTTTAAATCTCTATGTTCAGAATTTCACTGAACCTATCCAGAATTATCATGATAATATCATATCAATTTCATCATCTTTATCATCATCATTTTAGTCTTTAAATTCTTGAATTTTATCTGATTCTGATAACTAATATTCTTATCAATCTTTCATTTATTTATATTCTTTGTTTCATAATTTCTCAAAAGCTTTCTATATATATATATATATATATATATATATATATAAGTGATCCGAATTGATCCATCCGAATTAGGACTTTTAGGACCGAAATTGGGATCATCCGAATTTGAGCATAAGTCCGAATTAGGATCATATCCGAAACAGGGGATCCGAAATCATGAGATCCGAAAAATGGGTATCACATCCGAATTCGGTCCTACCCGAATTCGGATCCCACACTTGATAATTTTTCCCAGAAATTGTTCTTGGTGTTCTTGGTTATGTTCATACGGATTTTACATAAAATTCACAAAACCTATTCATAATCAACATGCAATGAAATAAATAGATATATTATTATATTTGGGTTGATTTTATACTATTTTCCCCATCAAAAACATTATAATATGATCAAGATCATCCAAAAATGAACATTTTTGTCAAGAACATCCTTTTTCATCAAAATTCCGATTTTTATTCCTTTTTGGATAATCTAACCACCAATTCTTGTTTATATTACTTTTATATACTTAATTACATCATTATCTATAAATTATATACACATGCAACAACAAATTTGGGTTATAATTCTTGCATTTTCGGTTTTCATGAAACCGAACCAATATACTTCAAAATTTCGAATTTAAACGAAATATTACCTTAATATCTTGTAGTTTGATGATGAATGATGATTATTGTAACTCCTTTGATCTTTAATTCTTCAATTGATTGCAAATTATGGATTTCCTTGATGAATTTTTGATGTGGCCGTATGTGTAGAGAGAGATTAGAGAGAGAGGTTCTTGATATTAATGATCTTAATTTGATCATTAATTTTGTTTTTATATATCACTTTTATCATATTTGAATTTAACTCACTAAACTTTTGTATTTTACATATCTTTTAAATTTAATCATCTATAATTATTCATAACATATATAAATAATTTCAAACTTAAATAAATTTCATCATAAATAATGTAATAAAATTACATTATTATCTCAGAATTAAATATTACATTCTTGGCAAAAAGTTAGGTTGTTACAGAATGGGCTCCACCACGCACAAACTTCGTCCCCGAAGTTAGCTATGTTCGAACAGACTGGGATAAGTCGCTTTCATAACATCTTCAGATTCCCAAGACTGATGCGAACCTTTGTGGTGTTTCCACTGGACGAGCACAATCTGTATTTCTTTATTCCGAAGCTTTTTGGTCTTCGAGTCCAGAATACTTTCTGGCTCTTCAACCACTCGAAGCTTCTCATCAATTTGCAGGTTAACATGTGGTATATGCACTTCTCTTTCATCAGCTAAGCACTTTCTCAAGTGACTAACATGGAATACAGGATGTATTCCAGATAAGTCCGTTCGCAGTTCAAGACGATAAGATTGATTTCCTATCTTTTCCACAATCTTGAACGGACCGATGAATCTCGGAGCTAGCTTGTTTCTTTTAATGAACCGCACCACATTCTTCATTGGGGATACTTTCAACATCACCCAATCATTAACTGCAAAACTAATCGATCGATGTCGATTGTCATAGTATGACTTCTGCCTGCTTTGAGCTTCAAGAATATTTCTTCTAACAAGTTGAATCTTTTCATGAGTCAACTGTAGAAGGGCAGGTCCTGCTATTGGCGATTCGCCTGTTTCGCGCCAACAGGTGGGAGTTCTGCATTTTCTTCCGTATAGAGCTTCAAAAGGAGTCATCTTGATCGTAGAATGATAACTGTTATTGTATGAGAATTCGACCAACGGCAAGTGGTCATCCCAGTTACCACCTAGATCAAGAACGCAGGCACGAAGCATATCTTCCAGAGTTAGGATAGTACGCTCACTCTGGCCATCGGCATTAGGATGATAAGCAGTACTCATAGAGATCTGAGTACCCATCCCATCTTGTAGAGCTTGCCAGAATCTGGATGTGAAACGACTATCGCGATCAGATACGATAGACTTTGGCACACCGTGACGAGAAATTATTTCAGTGATGTATAGCTGTGCCAATCTATCGAGGGAATATGTTTCTTTCATCGGTATGAAGTGAGCTGACTTCATTAATCGGTCCACGACTACCCAGATGGAGTCGTGTTGTCTTTTGGTTTTAGGCAACTTAGTGATGAAATCCATAGTTATATGCTCCCACTTCCACTCAGGAACTGGCAGTGGTTGCATATCCCCAAAGGGTTTCTGGTGTTCTGCCTTAACCATCTGACATACTCTGCAGCTTTCAACACATTTTCCGATGTTTTTCTTCATTCCTGGCCACCAATAATCGGCTTTCAGATCAAAATACATCTTTGAGCTGCCAGGATGAACAGATAATTTGGACTTGTGTGCTTCTGAGAGAAGAGTGCTGCGGATTGAACCATACTTAGGGATCCAGATTCGGTTTCCCTTGAGACAGTGAAGTCCCAAATGATTCAGAGTTAGAAATTGTAATTGCCCTTTAAGATTTTTAGATTCAATATTCTCTTCTTTCAATGCTTCAGCTTGAGCAACTCGGATGTCTTCAATAAGATCCGAAGAGAATATTACAGGAGTCAGGGCATAGCAGCACTTTTCTGGATAGACTTTCCTACTCAAAGCATCCGCGACAACATTAGCTTTGCCGGGATGATATAGGATCTCGCAATCATAGTCCTTAATAAGCTCCAAGGACCGTCGCTGTTTCAATTCAGATCCTTCTGAGTGAAAAGATGTTTGAGACTTTTGTGATCGGTGTAAAGCTGACACCGAGTCCCATAGAGATAGTGACGCCAGATTTTCAAAGCAAAGGTAACGGCAGCCAACTCAAGATCATGAGTTGGTGCACTTTTCTCGTAATCCTTTAATTGCCTTGAAGCGTAGGCAATTACTTTTCCCCTTTGCATAAGAACACATCCTAAGCCAGTACCAGATGCATCACTATAGAAAACGAAATCATCATTGCCTTCTGGTAAAGCTAGGATCGGCGCTTGAATAAGCTTCTGTTTCAGAATGTCAAATGCCTCTTGCTGTTTATCGGTCCAAACGAAAGGAGTATTCTTTCGTGTTAGCATCGTTAGAGGTACAGCAATTTTCGAGAAGTCCTTTATGAATCGCCGATAATAACCGGCCAATCCAAGGAAACTTCGGATTTCTGATGCATTACGAGGCGTTTGCCATTTCTGAACGGCCTCGACTTTAGAAGGATCAACGGAAATCCCTTCGCCAGAAACAACATGGCCAAGGAACTGAATCTATAAGAATCAAAATAGAAATTCAAGTTCTGATGTAAATCAAAGATACTTAGGAAATAACTCAAGACATATATAATAGAAATTATACCTGTCTGAGCCAAAATTCGCACTTAGAGAATTTTGCGTAGAGTCTTTCTTTTCTTAATAACTCTAGCAATTGCCGCAGATGAATATGATCAGCCTCCGTTTTGGAGTAAATCAGGATATCGTCTATGAATACGATAACTGATTTATCCAACATTGGTCTGCACACGCGATTCATGAGGTCCATGAACGCCGCTGGTGCATTTGTTAAGCCGAACGGCATCACGAGAAATTCGTAATGACCGTATCTTGTACGGAAGGCTGTCTTTGGAACATCCTCATCTCTGACTTTTAACTGATGATACCCAGAACGGAGATCTATTTTCGAGAAGTAACTGGCTCCTTGTAGCTGATCAAACAGATCATCGATTCTGGGCAGAGGATACTTATTCTTTATTGTGACTTTGTTCAACTCCCGATAATCGATGCACATTCGAAAAGTTCCGTCTTTCTTCTTAACGAATAAGACAGGTGCACCCCACGAAGATGAACTCGGTCGGATAAACCCCTTTTCCAACAGCTCTTGCAATTGTTTTGACATTTCCTGCATTTCTGCAGGTGCAAGTCTGTAATGAGCTTTTGCAATAGGAGCCGCACCAGGAACCAAGTCAATACTGAACTCGACTTGACGTTCCGGTGGCACTCCGGAAATGTCATCAGGAAAGATGTCTGGGAACTCGCAGACAATCGGAATATCAGTCAAAGATTTCTTTTCAGAGTTGGATTCAGATAGAGCATAGCACAGATAGGATTCGCGACCCTTAGATACATATTTATGAGCTTTCTCTATAGAAATAAAGCAGTGTGCACCTTTACGCTTCTCACCCTTGATCTCCAATACTCGGCCGTCTGAAGACTTGATTCTGATGATTCGTCGTTCGCAGATGATTGTAGCCTCGTTATTTGTTAACCAGTCCATGCCGATAATGACATCGAACTCTTTCAACGGAATCGGGATAAGGTCTAGGTTGAACACGATATTATCAACAAGCAGAGTACAGTTACGGTAAACAGAATCAGCCATAACATAACTGTTACTGGCTGTCTCAATGTCAAGTACAACAGGAAGCTTCAATGGGGACTTAGAAAATCTTGATGCAAAAGAAGTCGATATGAAGGAACGACTAGCGCCAGAATCAAATAGTACGCGAGCAGGTATCGTATTTAACAGAAACGTACCCGTAACTACGTCAGGTGTTTCTCTCGCTTCTTCGGCCGTTATCTGAAACGCACGTGTCCTGGCTGTCGGAGTTGCAGCAGTACTTTTCACTGTAGAACCTCCCACTGATGATTGTGACTGATATCGTTGCCCGCTTCGACACTGGTACATAAAATGCCCTCTTTTCCTGCACTTTGCACATCCACGTCCCTGCTGTGGGCATTCTTCACTGCTGTGACCGATCATGTTGCACGCGAAACAAGTAACATCCTCTGGATTACACAACCCCATGTGTGACTTTCTGCATCGCTTGCAGAATCGTGGCTCGTTCGTAAGGGAATAAACTTGAGCTTTCGGCTGTGAACTTTGCTGATGGAATTGCTGAGATTGTGACTTATTTGGCTTGAAAAATCTGCCGAATCTTTGTTTCTTCGGAGGAGATGGATTCGTCGGGTTAGTCGTTGGAGCATAGAGCTGCTCGCCGTATTCTAAATACCTCGCTCGATTTGTCTAGCTGCTTCTACCATTTCCAAGTAACTTTTGTATTTGATCGCGCTCATCGGATGTCGATATTTAGGGTTGATTCCTACGCGAAATCTATTCATCTTTCTATCCTCTGTAGCTACCTGATACGAGGAATAACCGCATAGTCGTGAGAATTCGTGTTCATATTCGTCAACTGTCTTGGTTCCCTGAGTCAGCTGCATTAGTTGAACTTCCATTTTGTCTCGCTGATCGACTGGACAGTATTTTGCGTTGAACATTTCGAGAAACTGCTCCCATTCTAAAGTCTCAATCACCTCCTCTCCATAGATACTTCTCTGGGTCTTCCACCATGCACGGGCTGCACCGACGAACAAAGCGGATGCATAGCTTACTTTCATTGAATCTAAACAGTCAGAGATTCTATAGATCTCTTCGGTATGACTGATCCAATCCATCGCCTGAATTGGATTCACTGTACCCTCGAAGTTCAGGGCACCGCTCGCTTTAAAATCTTTAAACTTGCAGCCTTTTGGCTGAGCAATTTGGGTTTTAGGATTTGTGTTATCAGAATCAGATTCGTCATTCTGGACTTGTTTATCTTTTTTCTTATTTTTCTTATCTTCACGTCTTTTAGCTTCGGCCTCATCTCTGGCCTGAAACTGTTCTTGCATTGTCTTATTTTGTTGTTCAGAATGTTGGGCTAACAATTGTTGCATCATTTCGAACATTTGTTGTGGGGTCATGTTGTTTGGTAAGTCACCTGATCCTGACATCTTCTACTGAAAATTAAAATCATTTTAACTATCAGTTTATAGACTTAGATCTATGTACCCTTTTTCCCATCCTAACAGTCTGTACATCCTATCTCAGTTCAAACCACCTAAATGATTGATACATATGTATTGCTTCAGTTTGAGACCAAGTATACTCACGTAATACTTGATTCACTCAAACTATGGGCTCTGATACCATCCTGTGAAGACCTCCCCTTTCGAGGCGGTCCTCAGAGTCTAGGTCCCACATCATGCAATACGATATCAACCATACTATGATAGGGTAATTAAATTGCGGAATAATAAATTACATGTACATACAGATTAGGATTTAGGTTATACAGATTACATATTTCAAATTAAAGTTATAAAAGGGTACCATCTAATCTAATCATTACATCATAGAATCATATCAAATCTACCCAAAACCACAACAATTGCTGTCTTCCAATTAGTACCGAAAGGTTTTGTTGTGTAGTGGTCTATGATACTTCTGTCTTGATCGTTAATAGACCTAAGAGCTAGGTCGAGCAGGTGACTTTCCTTTGCTTTTTCCTGTAAAATTATAATGTAGCAACTGTAAGCAATGCTTAGTGAGTTTATAGATTTTCAATATTAACATGCGTGTCAAGCGGATCATCAGTCTAGCGTGATATGTCTTGGCTGCCGCTACAGCCCTCATGATTGAGATATAGTATTCATAGAATTGGATGATGTTCAGGCCACACTCACGCTTAAATCGTGGGGATCAGCCACATACTGGGCTAGCTACCAGTAGGTCAATATGGCGGAACATCGGAGGTCATTACCAAGTTCATAAGAACTGGTGAAATAGCCAGGTCTAGAACAATAGACCATCAAGGCTAATCAAGCTGAATAAATCTTTCAAGTGTCTGATCAATAGTGAAAGCTTAAGTCATAGAAGTCATGATAGCAATGAATCATAAAGCAATGTCTGAAGAAATCTTAAATGCAATATGAAATGATAATCAAATAGCTATCATGATTCCCTGGGCAACACCCAACCATGGTGTGCACAGGTCTCAATCCAGCTGATAAAATGAATGTCAATAAATCTAACATCAACAATATATCTCAACCGGAATTTAAACATGTTCAATCTGAATATCTATAACTCACAGGTCTGGGTCTTTATCAAACAGATATAAAAATCTGCCACCTGAGTTATCTCAGGATTTTATCTTTGTCAATTCTGTTCTCTGTCAAATCAAGTCTTTGACCCGCTTTTAAGTCTTTAAATCTCTATGTTCAGAATTTCACTGAACCTGTCCAGAATTATCATGATAATATCATATCAATTTCATCATCTTTATCATCATCATTTTAGTCTTTAAATTCTTGAATTTTATCTGATTCTGATAACTGATATTCTTATCAATCTTTCATTTATTTATATTCTTTGTTTCATAATTTCTCAAAAGCTTTCTATATATATATATATATATATATATATACATATATATAATCATTTATTTAATTAAAAATATCAAAATTTAATAATTGGATCCGGATCAATCCGGATTCGGATCCATCCGGATTGGGGACCCGGATTCGGATCATCCGGATCCGGACCAAAATGATCCGAATTGATCCATCCGAATTAGGACTTTTAGGACCGAAATTGGGATCATCCGAATTTGAGCATAAGTCCGAATTAGGATCATATCCGAAACAGGGGATCCGAAATCATGAGATCCGAAAAATGGGTATCACATCCGAATTCGGTCCTACCCGAATTCGGATCCCACACTTGATAATTTTTCCCAGAAATTGTTCTTGGTGTTCTTGGTTATGTTCATACGGATTTTACATAAAATTCACAAAACCTATTCATAATCAACATGCAATGAAATAAATAGATATATTATCATATTTGGGTTGATTTTATATTATTTTCCCCATCAAAAACATTATAATATGATCAAGATCATCCAAAAATGATCATTTTTGTCAAGAACATCCTTTTTCATCAAAATTCTTTTTATTCCTTTTTGGATAATCTAATGTAACATCCCGATTTTGAGATAGGTACGTGGAATTATTTCATTGGATTAATTATTTAATTTGGGACCCGGGGATATGAAATTGTATTTTGGGGTATCGGGATCGGATTTTTGGGTATCGGACCGAGTTAAACCCAAAACGTATATATATGTTGCTTCCTTTGTTTCTTAGATTCATTCTAAGCCAGAACTATAAGTGTATGTGTGTGTATTGTGAAATCAGCAACCATTATCAGAAATTGAGAGGCTGGATTGGAGTTTTAAGCTGTGGAATCATCATCAAATTCTTCTTTTGACTCGAGTTCGTAATTGAGGTAAATTAAGCTTAAATTCGCGGATTGATTGTTGTTGATTGTAGATAAATAGTTTAATTGAGTTTAGTAATGTTTCTGAGTAAATTCGAGTCGTAATCTTTGGTAAAATCGAGCAGAAACGAGTTTGGGGATTAAATCCCTGGTCTGTGAAAAACAGAGCATGAACTGCTACTGTTCGCCCGTGAGCGCCGCCGCGATCCCCTGATCGCGGGCCGCGATGTTCTTGAGATGATCGCAGGCGGTTTGAGCCCGAGCTCGGACCGCGATGTGAGCGCGGCCGGGTTTGAGGTTAGCGCGGCCGCGACCGCGTTGGGGTCAGTGCGGCGGCGATTGGTTGAGTTCGGCCGCGATGCGGCTGAGGGTTTGGGTCGGGTTTTCGGGTTCTGTGAGTCCGGTATTCGAGTTTTCGGGGTATCATGAGTTGTTGAGAGTTGTGTATAGAGTTGTTGGGTTGAGTTGTGATATTGTATTGTGATATTGTGTTTTCAGGGTCTCGTGTTGACAGGATAGGGAAAGGGCAGGGAACCGAGACTTAGTTTATCTAGCTGAGCAGGTGAGTTTGCATGTTTTTGTTGAGATACTTGTACGATTATTTATTAATACTTGCATGATCTTTTACTGAGCTTTTTATGAGATATCATGCGTTTTCTTACAAGTTTTTATTGAGATACTATCATGCACGTATTATTGTGTTATACTGAGAACTATGTTTTATATATGAGATTTGGGACACTTGAGCTGTTTAGATACTAAACCGTACGGCTGGGCAGGGGTTGGGTCGCTCCCAATTCCCTTTTCGAGTTCATGACGACTACTTTGTGTGGTCTAGGGATTTTGGTACGTGGACCTATCCACGCGAGTTGAGCTACCTTGTGGGATCTCATATACTTGTTCAGTAGAGAATGCTGTACGTTTTATTGTTGAGTTAATTATTTTCTGAGCTTTATAATCGTACACTAAACCTTGCATTCTCACCAGCTTTAGCTGACCTGTGTGTGTTGTTGTGTGTATCCCAGGTGACCGGACTGCTAGTAGGCCTGCTCCACCAAAGTAGGTTTACGTATCTTGTGTTCGAGGAGTTAGCTACCTTCCATAGAGGTAGTTATATTTTGGAAAATGTTTATGTGTACTTTGGATATTGTGTAGTTTGATCAGAAACTTCCGTGACTTAACTATGTGATTAAAGTTTTAAAATTATTGGGTGTCTGCATGTATGTATTGGGAATAGTGTAGGGATTATTATATTATACCGTTGCTGACGGGGTATTTACGTGGCTTTGGGAGTTAGTTCGAGGGTGTTACGAGCTTGGTATCAGAGCCTAGGTTTAAGAGATTAAGTATCTAGTGGATGCTTAAGCTTAAACCCTAGAGTCTAGATCCTTGGATTGTAATCCAAAGTAGAGTATTAGGTGATGAACGAGTAGTGTGTAGAGTCTTGTATAGTTAATTTGTGTTATTATTTCATTGTGCAGGTTATAATGGACCGTCAGGGCAGCGGGCCTCAGGGGGATGACCATAGAGATGAGGATCCTTTGCGTAGATCTGACTTGTATTTTGTGATAGGTTAGATTCTAGATGAGCGTTTTCCGGGTCAGAGTATGGGTAGGGGTCGAGGTGCGGTGCCTCCGCCCGAGGGAGAGCAGAGTTCGGGGGCTGGTGTTTCTTCTAGCCAGCCATCGCGAGGGTCCTTTAAGGACTTCATGACGGGTCGCCCTTCTGAGTTTTTCGGTGGAGTAGGTGCCTCGAAGGCACTTGACAGGTTGAGAGAGGTTGAGGCTGCATTTCGCATAGCTCATGTGGATCGAGCGGATAGGGTGAGTTATGCCTCCTACCTTCTGAAGGGGGGAGCTTTGAGATGGTGGGGTTCAGTTGTCAGTGCTCGAGGGGTTGATGAGGCCTATCTGATGACGTGGGAGGAGTTTCGTACTGAGTTCGAGCTGGAGTACTGTCCGTTGGACACGAGGAGAGAGCTGGAGCGGGAGTTCATTCATCTGCAGCAGGGATCCAGATCTGTTCAGGATTATATCGATATATTTAATGATAGAGCCCAGTTTGCGCCGCATCAGGTAGCCATAGAGGACCGAAAGGTCAACATGTTTATTGAGGGTTTGAGGCCAGATATCTGGGGAGTTCGTGGGGATGTTGCGTGACCCCACCTTTTCATCAGCGATGGAGTATGCCTGCCGCTGAGAGCGGGAGATTGAGAGACAGCGAGAGCAGTCAGCTCCCCAGAGACAGCGTATCGAGCCATCGGGCCAGGGTCAGAGTTCTGGATCTTCGAGGTTTTATCGGGAGAGCCGTCAGGGTGGGTATTCTGAGCAGCAGGGACAGAGTTCGGGAGTCCAGCGAGATCAGGGTCGCGATGATAGACAGTTGGGAGTTGGGCAGAGTCAGGGACAGGGTCGGGGTGGTCAGAGGCAGCAGGGGCAGCGACAGCAGGGTCAGGGTCAGGGTCAGGGTCAGAGGCAGAGCCAGAGCCAGGGGAGTGTTGGGAGGGGATCTCGAGATTCAGGGAGCCGAGTTGAGAGTTCGGCACCGGTAGAGAGAGATTGTCAGCGGTGCCATCACCGCCATGCAGGGCCGTGTGCCCGGGAGCATCTTCGTTGTTTTAGATGTGGCCAGTTTGGTCATACAGCTGTTGCGTGTACTTCCCAGGAGTCTCTTTATGCTTCCGATGCGGGAAGCCGGGTCATATGTCTCGGGATTGTCCGAACCCGAGTGCAGGATTTCCGGGGTCGAGTTCGGGTGGGGCTGGGCCGTCTGGGTCATCTTCAGCGCCTCGGGGAGGAGGAGCACCGAGGGCTCGTGGTAGAGTTTTCCAGGCGACTGCGGAGGAGGCGCGTGAGTCGCCCGATGTTGTATCTGCTACGTTTATCCTTAACGGATTACGTGCCTTTATTTTATTTGATTCGGGATCTGACCGTTCATATGTGTCTACCTCCTTCTGTGATTATTTTGCTATGCCTTCATCTGAGTTATCTGTGCCTGTTATTGTTGAGCGTGTTGATGGTAGTACAGTGTTAGTGAGTCGTATCTTTAGAGATTGTGTATTAGAGATAGACGGTCACCGATTTTCCATAGACTTGATGCCTATGGAGATTAGCAGTTTTGATGCCATTGTTGGCATGGATTGGCTGACAGCGCGTCAGGCGGATATCTTCTGTTCTAAGAAGATGATTCGTATTCCTGTTTCTGAGTCAGAGTCAGCAGTCGTGTATGGGGAGAGGCGCAGGGGAGAGATGAGTATTGTATCGATGGCGCAGGCACAGAGGTATGTGACGAAGGGGTGCGCCACTTATTTAGCTTATGTGGTAGATGCGAAGAAGGAGAAGAGGGAGGTTAGTGATGTGCCTGTAGTTAGAGATTTCCCCGATGTGTTCCCAGATGAGCTGCCTGGTCTGCCGCCGGACCGGCAGGTTGAGTTTAGGATCGACCTAGTTCCCGGGGCCGTTCCTATTGCGCGTACGCCGTATCGGTTAGCTCCTACCGAGATGCGCGAGATGATGACGCAGCTGCAGGATCTGTTAGATCGAGGGTTCATTCGCCCCAGTTCTTCGCCGTGGGGAGCCCCAGTATTGTTCGTGAAGAAGAAGGACGGGACGATGCGCATGTGTATTGATTATAGAGAGCTTAATAGGGTAACGGTGAGGAACCGTTATCCCTTGCCGAGGATTGATGATCTCTTTGATCAGCTTCAGGGGGCGAGTTTCTTCTCGAAGATTGATCTGCGTTCAGGATATCATCAGCTGCGAGTTAGAGATGAAGACGTGCCTAAGACTGCGTTTAGGACCAGATATGGTCATTATGAGTTCTTAGTCATGCCGTTCGGGCTGACTAATGCCCCAGCAGCATTTATGGACCTGATGAATAGGGTCTGCAGGCCGATGCTCGATCGTTTTGTGATTGTGTTTATTGATGATATTCTGATCTACTCGAGGAGTAGCGAGGAGCATAGCCAGCATCTGAGGGAGGTCCTGAGTACATTGCAGCGAGAGAGGCTATACGCCAAGTTTTCGAAGTGCGAGTTCTGGCTTCGGGAGGTGCAATTCTTAGGGCATGTGGTGACGAGTGAGGGCGTTAAGGTGGATCCAGCGAAGGTCGAGGCGATTATGAGTTGGGGCCAGCCCACCTCTGTGTCAGAGGTTCGCAGTTTCTTGGGTTTGGCTGGATATTATCGGCGGTTTATAGAGAATTTTTCGCGGATCGCAGTGCCGTTGACGATGTTGACTAGGCAGTCAGTGCCATTTGTGTGGGCTGAGGAGCAGGAGAGTGCCTTTTTAGAGTTAAAGGATCGGTTGTGTAGGGCTCCGATTCTTGCGTTGCCAGAGGGTTCCGAGGATTTTGCTGTGTATTGCGATGCTTCTTTTACCGGGTTGGGGTGTGTACTGATGCAGAGAGGTAAGGTGATTGCTTATGCCTCGAGACAGCTTCGGAGCTATGAGTTGAGTCGGCCAGTGCATGATCTAGAGTTGGACGCCATAGTCTTTGTCTTGAAGGTATGGCGGCATTATCTATATGGGACGAGATTTACTGTGTTCACTGATCATAAGAGTTGCAGTATTTGTTCAGTCAGAAGGAGCTGAACATGAGACAGAGGCGTAGTATGGAGCTCCTGAAAGATTATGATTGTGACATCCAGTACCACCCGGGGAAAGCTAATGTGGTGGCAGACGCTTTGAGTAGGAGATCCTATGAGCAGACGGTTGTATCTAGAGCTTCTCGGTTAGAGGTCACGTCGACCTTGATTAATAATCTGCGGTTAGCTCAGGAAGAGGGTTTGAGAGGCGAGAATGTGCACAGAGAGAGATTGGCCGGTCAGCTAGAGTTGTTGAGCAGAGATGATAGAGGTTTGATGACTCTTCGAGGTCGAGTGTGGGTCCCCAGAGTAGGCGGTCTGAGACAGCTGATTCTAGACGATTCCCATAAGTCTAGATTGTCGATTCATCCGGGCAGCACGAAGATGTATAGAGACTTGCGAGTTCATTATTGGTGGCCAGGGATGAAGAGGGATGTAGGGAAGTATGTGGAGGCGTGTATGACATGTTTGAGAGTTAAGAGTGAGCATCAGAAGCCGCATGGCAGACTTCAGCCGCTAGAGATTCCAGAGTGGAAGTGGTATGATATCACCATGGACTTCATAGTGAGACTCCCGCGGACTGTTTGTGGGAATGATATGATCTGGGTTATCGTTGATCGGCTTACGAAGAGCGCTCACTTCTTGGCCGTTCGTGGGACTATTACGATGGATCAGTTCGCGCGCCTCTACATCAGTGAGATTGTCGCGAGGCATGGAGTTCCGAGATTTATTACGTCTGATCGAGACAGCCGATTTGTGTCGCGATTCTGCCAGAGCTTTCAGAGGGAGTTGGGAACTCGAGTCCAGTTGAGTACGGCTTATCATCCTCAGACAGGGGGTCAGACAGAGCGGACTAATCAGACATTGGAGGATATGCTGCGGGCTTGTGTTATTGATTTCGGGGGTAGCTGGGATCTTCATTTGCCGCTTGTTGAGTTTGCGTATAATAACAGCTACCATGCATCTATCGGCATGCCTCCCTTTGAGGCTCTTTATGGGCGTAAGTGTTTGACTCCGGTGTGCTGGGGAGAGGTCGGGGA
>JAANYP010007053.1:0-34899 GCA_020465985.1 Centrapalus pauciflorus | reverse complement strand
ATCAGAGCTATCAATCAATGATTTCCATGCTTTTGAAACCGATCTGCACTGAATCAATGATTTCACCGGAAGCCTTTTGAGGATTTCTTCTTGGACTTCAATAGGTATGTAATCCGACATACTGATTTTGAGAGATGCTGAGGATCATACGAATGAATTTCTAGGGTTTCTAAACGATCGATTTGGGGGTGTGTGTTTGAGTGAAATTGTGAATGAGGGTATGGAATTCTAGGGTTTTTGTAAAGGGTGATGACGGTGGGAAAGGGAACTTCTTTTTGTAACAATTGATGATTGTGTGAAAAGTTTTTAAACTTCCCGCGAAAACGGTGGTTAAAAACGAAAACGGACGTCGTAAGGATATGAAACTTGGGCCGCTGCTTCCGATTTTGGGTCGGATCAGAAATAGTACCAATATGATATTCGGATCCAATGGTATTAAATTAATGAAGTTTCTCTTCGTTTTGTTTGGACTTTGGAGTTTAAATTGCGTTAATCATAATATGTTAAAAATTTTCTACAAACATTCATTTACGGTAATATGATTTAAAATATGTCGATGTGATTTTGCAAGAAAATGAAACATAACTATATCATTTGAGAGATTTTTATGAACTACCATGACACTTATGATAGGAGGATAACCACATTACACATTGCTAGCAATGATTATTGTGTACTTGATTAGATTATCACGGTCTGTACTTAAAATCTAGTTTTTTTAGTATAATTTAAAAGTGTATCCTTTTATCATCGGTAGACTTGACCATCACATTTTAGTTATATACTTGGTTTATATTAAAAATAAATTTAATCAAATGATTGGATCGTTAGTCCTCAAACTTTTTTGTTTATTTTGGTTTCCTTCTTAAAAGCATTTATTAGATAGGCCTAGGATGTAAGTTGATTGTCTTTTTGGCTTGGTGTTTATCACTCATGAATGAAACTAGTTCACTTTGCTCGTCAAAAAAATGATATAAATATTGAATGCATAACATGCAATATCAAGTAATCTTGTGCATTAAGTAACTTACATTGGTTTTCTAAATTTTAGCTTAATTGATTAAAATAATGTCAGAATAAGACATAATAAGATACAAATTTTCTACAAACATTCATTTACAGTAATATGATTTAAAATATGTTGATGTGATTTCGCAAGAAAATGAAACATAATTTTACAATTTGAGAGATTTTTATGAAGTTGATTTTGCAACTCAGTCTCGAAAAACAACTATTTTGTGATCCTTATGAAAATGAGATATTCAATATACTTTATAATAGTGAAGTTCAACGGTATAAACATTTGAACCATTAAACATAGGTCAAAATTCAAATGGGTAAAATATTAACATATACAAATTTACTCGTAAGGAAACAAATGCATTCCGACAAAAATAATGTCAGAATGCATTTGTTTCATCACGAGTAACTTTGTACCCATTTGAACTAGCTGAATACCCGTGCGTTGCTCGGGTATAATTAATTTTTTTTGAACGGCAAATTAACCTACTCCTATTCATAAACTATCATTTTGCCCCAAACGGGGAATTCAGAAGTTACTTCTACTGACTAAATTCCAACTTGTCTCCGACGGGAGTCGAACCTGTGACTCAACACTTACAAACACGTATTTGCAAAGTATTACTTACAATATCGTCTAATATAATTTTATAATAACAATTTATTCAAACCAATTAATAAAATGTTATCAAGCAAAACCAGTTATCATAAAAAATTTAATAAATCTTAATAAAATCACATCGAACAATTTAAACGGCAAATGACATATCTCATTGGCTAAAGATTTGTTTAAAACATTATCGCTTCATTATTAAATAAGATCTTTATTGTTATTCATGGTATACTGAAAAATATTAAAACATGTGTTGATTTTGAAACATTAACACATAAACAACACAAAATAATGAGAAGCTTCAAATGTAAAAAAAAAGTATAACAATGTGACGTTTTTTCTGAGATTTGAATTAGGGATGACACAATTTTGACTCAACGGATGGGACGATAAAAGTGGCTCGTAATAAAAAAGTAAGCTAGCATATAATGTTTTCTAAATAATAAATGTCATACGTTTACCTATTTTATTATATATGCTGATTAAAAAAAAATACTTTTATATGTTTATCTGTCGTATTTATATGTTTATTAAACTGAATCATCAATAAAATTTTAATCTAAATGTAAATGTTATCCCATCAATACTTATCTATATATTAATAAAATTTTTCCATTTGCTTATAAATTTATTAAGAATAAATAAACATTATATAAAATTATTAAATTTTAAAAAGAGTAAACAAACGATATATAAAACTATATTTCATAATATTTTGTTTATTATAATAAAATATAAAATATTGTTTTATCTATAAACTAAAATTTTAATCTATATTAATTAAAACATATATATTTATAAATGAAAATTTTAGAATAATCAACTATGCATATCTATTTTATAAAACTATAAAAATAATAATTTGAATAATTAATGTTTAATTGTAATTTGTATACGTAAATAAATATTTCATTATTTTATGCAGGTTTATTAGTATTGATAGAATTGCTGATATTATCCCATTATTTTCTGAATTTAACAAATTATATCTCGCCAAATCAGCGTCCTTAATTTTTTGAATTTTAACCAATCATATTGTGCCAAATCAACCGTAATTTTCTGAATTATAACCACTAATATTGCGCCACGTGAACATTTTTTCTCTCTGCTCTGTCGGCACAATATGATATACATGGATGTTGTGGAGGCGAAGTGAAATAGAAGTCGAATTCTTTGTTAATGAGAATTGCGTCGCTTGAGAAGCTCGTGGAGGTACACTCATATTTGCAGGTATATTTATTTTAATCTGCAGGAAGACGTACTTTTTCTGCATTTATATAAATTACTGAAATTTGTTGAAATACATGTCGAGCACTTGTTTTGTGTCATTATTCTTCTTTTTTGTTGCTTTCTTGTTAGGTAGTTATTGATTTAGTCATTATTATCCCGATTTTTTTTTGGAGTAGTTAGGTTTTTTCAGTTTAAATCTATGAATGCACATGCTTTTTATTGATTAAAGTTGTGTCATAAATTTTCCAGATTTTTTTGCCGTGAATTTTTTTTCTAGAATCTGTTGTGATATAATTAGCTATAATATTTAAAGATATTTAAATAATTGCCGAAAAAGTTGAATTCTATGCTTTATTAATCAAATATTATCCTTATTATTTCTGCAATGTTTGTTTGTTTGAATCATGTTGTGTAGTAGCCTTAAAAATCTGAATTATAGCCAATCATATCTTGCCAAATAAGCCTTAAAAATCTGAATTTCTACCAATTATACAACGCCACGTCAGCTTTTTTTTTCTCTGCTCCGTCGGCAATATATATATATATAATATATAATTTTGACCTACGTTTAATTTTTCAAATGTTTATACCTTTGAACTTTACTCTTAAAAGTGTATAGAATATCTCATTTTCGAAGGATCACAAATAGTTGTTTTTTGGGATTGAGTTATAAAAACACTCAGATTAGATAATATGAATCAATTTTTTTTAAAAAAATTACCAAGATTTGGAATTTCATCAAGTGAAAGAGCCTCTAATATTTCTCCACAACTTCTACAAGTAATTGCGTAATTCAATTGGTGATAAAAGTGACTTTTGCATTTGCACTAGAAAGAATTACTCAATGTTTTGAACGGTGATGTAATAACTAACAACCCGATTTCAGAAGATGAAAACTCGTAGGGGACAACGGTAGAATCTAATTTCTTTAAGCTAGTAACAATTAATGAGTTGTATCATTTACGAATTTCTTTTATTATGTAATCAAGATTAATAGAACGAACTTTTGAGATGTGAAAAAATTTTATAGAATCACAAACACTCGTACTGTCACAGTATAAATTCTGAGCCTAATAAAAAAAATTTCAAGATCCGTCACTCCTTTCCAAATGTGTTAAACTTCAGTATTAAAAAGTATATTGCATACTTCTTTTGCCTAAACATCCTTACAATCAGTATGTCACACATTTTGTGGTAGTGTCCACAATCCTTTATGAGTGACTTCCAATCCTATCTTGATTTATGCTTTACTCATATGTTCTTGCTCAGTATGTAATATTGTGCTATATTTTCAAAAAAAGGTTATGCACCCACTTTTCATAGAGTCAAACACAATAATGTAAAAATCACTTAACAAAGCACATTCAAATACGAAAATACCCCGTACTCGGCACCTAGCGAGGCATACCATTAAGTAATTGCGTATGCGAAACACGATAATGTAAAAGTCACTTTAGAAAGCACATTCAAATACGAAAATTAAATACCCCTAACACGTCACCTATCAAGGCGTACCGTCAAGTAATTGCCACATTTACATATTTATTAACAAACAAGGTAATAACAAAGCATGACTTCTCCGAACATTGCGGCAACCACCAAGCTAATCATCGGCCATCGATTCCATTTAGTTCTACACTTGCATTCACCCGTCTATCTAGTTTACCATAGGGAAATGGTGAAGTGAACCTACTTTTGAGTCAAATTAAGGATAGCCACATAATACACCATCATGGCACCATAGAGATTAGAGAGTTTGATAAGAATCCTTGATTGATTCTAAACATACTTTATTACCCTAATACCATTTCCTTCCTCATGATGCTCTCGCTCTTCATTTCTCACATAGCAAACATCTAGAACACATCAAGCATCTCACTTTTGTTAGCCTTCTTCATCGATCTCTTGCGCTAATTTTTGGTTTGTAATTTTCTAATGTGTTTCTTACGCCCATCCTCTCGATATGTAGTTTTGTAATGTGTGTTTGTCACTCATCTCATCTGTTTATCTTTTCGGATATGTTTTCTAATGTGAGTTCCTCATCGTTGTTTACACTTGTATGTGGGAAAGAGTTAATAAACATTTTACAAGATATAATAAGTAAAAGTCAAGTAAAATCAAGAATGAATCCTTAGACACCCCTTGTGGAAATGGATCGACACACAAACCAATCCCGACACAGTTAGAAATAGGTCAAGAATGAGTCAACACAAAGTTGACATGTTTAGTTCCACCCCTAACAAAGGGTCAACACAAACTTGACATGTTTAGTTCCACCCCTATCTAAAGGCATTAGCCTCACATAGCATAACCAAAACAAAATAATAAAAGCAAGGAACTTCAGTGTAACTATGTCACATCATAGAAAATTTGTCTCAAATCAATTTTGTGTGTGCATATACATAATAAATCGAATCTTCATAACCTTCAGAAATCAAAGCATATATGGCTCAATCAACTTTTGTTAAGATTTATAATATTTATTTTGTGTGAATATACATAACAAATCAAATTACTATTTTTAATAAACTATGTGTCATGCACAGCCCTTCAATTTCAACAAGTAGTGAGAAGGTACAGAAGCTAGTGAACAACCCTTCAATTTCAACAAGGGTTATGTTGGCCTTACAAGCTAGAAATGCTCAAGTTTCTTTCAAGTATGTTTTCCATTGATGAACTAGTTTTGGATAACTTTTAACAAAAGGGCCTAATTAATTAAGCCATGGTGGATCCATGAAGGGGAAAGAAAAGGTTTCAAATTTATAGGCGACATCCAACTATATGTAGAAATCCTACACTTGGAAGAATGTGAAGTAAATAAAATATAAAATTCATGATAGAATAACTTTGTAGAAACCTCCAACCATATCAACATATGAACTTTTTGAAAACACATAACTTATCATCAAACTTTTTGCGAAACTTTCAAGAATGAATGTCGTCACAATATAATCTGTCCTCGTAACTATTTGCACCATTAAGGAAGAAATATCAATCATGTTCACAACATCCAATGCAGGCAAGAGACAAGATTATATATCAAGTAGAAATACCTTGTGGGTGAATTTCTTCTGATGATAATAGCTGAAGAAATCGAACATCGATCAACGAGTTGATGACTTGTTCCCTTAAAACACCTACCTGACTACCTCCATGATAAAAATATGTCACTTTTGAAGTTTAACTTCTGCAAATGGAAACATTTTCGTGTGTAGAACCAATCCTTAACATATGCAATCATATAAACCAATCAATCTGATGTAAAAAACAAAAAGCAAAAAAGTAATGTGTTGATGTGTTCAACCCTTTACCAAGTTTTGGAAAGTGTGATTAACTCATGTTAATTGTTTCCATATTAAGATTTCTGCATGTGTATTAACACCTAAAAGTATGTCATTACTTAATAAACAGATGAAAAGGCATGATGGAGCGCATCCAACTATAATCTAAACAATATCTATATATATGTACAAAAAGATACAACTGAATGCATCAAGACCAAGTTGTTTAATTAGAGTCTGAGAACCCTAATGCCCAGAGTGGTCAATTTGCATGTCATAACAAATTTGAAGGATATGCATCACTATAATAACAAACCAGTTCATGCTTACAAGTGTCCACCATGCGGCATTCAACACTGAAATAACGTCACTTATAAGTCTAGCTTCTAAAAATAACTACTTTGAATCCATATAAGCAATCCTTAGTATTGAAAGAGTTCTAGGGGCAAAAGAGTGTTGTAATACAACCATAGAAGATTCTCTAAAAGGAAAATGTATCGAACACTGTATATGGAGAGGCAACACTACATACACATCATCGTATAGAGTGAGGCAAGATCGACTTTCTAATACAAAAGAAAACATGTTTGAATAATAATAGAAATATATAATTGATTTCTATTTCAAGGGAGTTTTTCACTTTTCATACCAACTTGAAAAACCATAATTCAAAGAACTTTTAATTTAATGGCTACGGATGATAAATTCCTTCAACCACTATTTTGATGGAATTCAAAAAAAACTTCTAATTTCATCTTCTTTCGAATCCAAATCAAACACACTCACAAGATATATTCACATTGTCATCCCAAAAGGATACCTACAGGCCTTAATAAGGCAAACTCAAAATGTTTCAACAATGATCAATAACTTTGGATTTTTTAAGGCATGATTAAACTACAACGAGTATAGAAACACCCGGTTATGAGTTATAAATAAGTAGAAAGCTAGTCCTTTTGCAGGTCAGACATGCAATATTAAGGCATCTCAATTAAAAACAACAATTTGACAATTTTCCAAACAATCATGGTCGGTAGGTTGATGACAATAAAAGGAATCTTGAATACAAGTTAAGCTAAAACACTTGGTGGTAATAGTTTTTTATGATTGACTGCTCCAAAAGTCATCTCTTTCCTTCCTCCATGCCTTGCATTGTGGTGATCATCTTCATCCACAATTTACGTTGAAATAAAAACTAAGACTCAGGCACATTGAGCAGAAGCAGCGTTTCAGTGTAGGAGTTAAAAAAGAACGAATACTTTAGTCCATAAACCCCAAGATCATTGCTGCTTTCAGAGCAGGGTTCATAAAATACAAGTGCAGACAAAGAAACTTCATATTGAGTGTTAGTATCTTCCGTTACCATTACAGGTTTACCACTCTTCCTGAATCCCAGTACTCTCTTTATGCAGGTATCCGGTTTCTTAATGGTGTATAGCTTTGTAAAAGATGTTGAAACACCATGCTTCATCTCCCATACAGGTATCTGGGAGTCTAGACCGTATTCTATCACGGCAAGAGAATCCAATAACTTAGAGATGGACAATTTTGTGAAAGCTTGGAAAGCTAAACTATGGGGGAGGCTTACCTCTCTAATTTTGTGAAAACTTGGAAAGCTTGAAATTCATCACCATTAGGAATCCCATCTAAAGCCAACCAGTACATAAACCAATCAATGGTTGCCTGTGACCATGTAAATATAATCGCTTTACGAGGTGTATTGACTCTTGGACTTCTCCAACACCCTGAGCTCAATGTAAAAATCTCAACTTCCCAAGGGATGCAAGTACTACGTGTGATCTTGACAGCACTGCCGGGACAAACCCCAATCCCTAGAACTGTCATAAAAAGCTCGCCTCTTGTCTTACATAAATCAATCTCAACATATTTTCTAATCGAGGGATTCCAAATGACAGCTACCCTGTTTCCATTTCTGTAAAGTGAACAATCTTGAGAAACGTACCAACACAACAGGCCGTGAGAGCTGCCGACCATTCTTGTAGTTGTAGAACTGAGTCGTTCAATTAACAAGGGAACAGTCGGTTCAAACCTTTCTTGCGGAAAATTCTCATCATCAGCAAAAGAAACGTAACTTTTTTCATTACCTCCAGTGGAATCTTCGTACCCTACAAATAGATGGTGAGAGTGAGCATGGCGAGTGCTGTGACTAACTTTTTTCATTACCTCATATGTTCTTGCTCAGTATGTAAAATTGTGCTATATTTTCACCATCAGATTTACAAGCAAATCTTCATTATGGGTCTGAGACAATATTTTGTACATCCTTTTCATAAAGTTATAAGCTAAATTGTGCTAATAATTTGGTAGACTACCAAAATTTTGGGATGAACACGAACAAGCCATTTTAGGGACATCGATAGCCACATCAAGAGAAACATCTAAACCGGAGAAATCGATAATCATTTAAACGTATAAGCAAATTTATAAGCTAATAAGTCGGTTGACTACCAAATTGATTTGCAAAAACATTTTAACAAAACGGTAAGGCTTTCAGACAGATTGATACTCAATTAACAAAACCATATCACATTTTATAACAGTTTTGATTCTAGCTTTCATTGGAACATTAATTGAACACAACGATTTTTTACAAAAAACACAGTGCTATGACATTACTTATTTTTAACATGTATTGTGTGTTAACATCGATTCTGGAATGGTTCTCATTTTTCACAAAAATTGGAGAGAAAAAAAATCTCAGCTTGGAACCTACCTGATGAGTGGCTACTACACAGTTATCGACAACCAGCGACCCTGAACTTCTCACTGGTGGCTGCTTGGCATTTCCTTTCTGGCGGCTGAGGGAGAGAGAGAGAGAGGGTATACATTCGAGATCAGAGAGATGATGGCTGTAAAATAATGACATATCACTTCTTTTAAGTTGCAATTAAAATTTTATTAATTCAGAAAATAATGAATGTAACCTACTTTTGTGATGCAGCACCCATACCCAGCTGCACGAAAGTGATGAAACACAAGAAATGATTTTTAAAAAATGTTATGCACCCACTTATCATAGAGTCAAACACAATAATGTAAAAATCACTTAACACATTCAAATACGAAAATACCCCGTACTCAGCACCTAGCGAGGCATACCGTCAAGTAATTCTATAGTTACATTTTTATTTGTGTCTGTGAAACACGGTAACGTAAAAGTCACTTTACAAAGCACATTTAAATACAAAAATACCCCTTACACACCTAGCAAGGCATACCATCAAGTAATTGCCACATTTACATATTTATTAACAGACAGGGTAATAACAAAGCAAAATTTCTCCAAACATTGCTGCAACCACCAAGCTAATCTTGTGAAACACAGGCATGATTTTACAGTGAAAATACAAACACCTGGTTATGAGCAAAAACTATTGAATCTTGTGAAACGCAGGCATGTAAATAGAAACTCCTTTCACTGTTTTGATTTGTGATTTAAGGCATCTCAAATAGAAAAAAATAACTGATTTTGTTCTAAAACAGTCGGATAATGTTTCACATGAGACTTGTATATACCAAAGGACAGTAGGTTGAGCACACTGAAAAATACTACCCTTGAACACAAATTAAGCTAAACAATTGTTGGTAAAAGGTTTTTGATGATTGAGAGTAACATTACTTAAAGTATTAACACACAACTTAGAACACAATTGGGCCCATGCTTGTGGTAATCATGTTTAGGTATACATTCACACGGGATCACTTTAAGAACAACTCATGACAATTTCCAAATATCACGTTAACCACTACAGTTAATCATCTTAATTGAGTTCTACTAGCAATAAAGATTAACCCAAGTAGTTTAATTCGAGTCTGAGAGACCAAATTAACTCTCAATGTTGTCACTTTGCATGTATCAACAACATTGCAATCCAGTTGACACTTGCAAGAAAACACCTACCTGACTACCTCCATGATAAAAATATGTCACTTTTGAAGTTTAACTTCTGCAAATGGAAACACTTTTGTGTGTAGAACCAATCCTTAACCCACTACAAGAAATCTAGGTATTAGTGGCGACACAAATAGCGTCGACATGGGGCAATAGTGGCGACTCAAGATTTCAGCCTACGTACAGTCGCCGCTAAAGCCCCCCGAAAATAGAACCGGGAAAACAAAACCCTTTTCCACCCAAACTCTCATTCTTTAATTTCAGCCTACGTAGAGTCGCCCGGCCCTTGCCCCATTTTTCTCTCAATCGCTGAAGCTTCCTCTCTTTCTTCGGTGCACTACGTGACTCCCCTCTCCGGCGCTACTCTCTCTCTCCACCACCATCTCCGGCCGGCGCTACTCTCTCTCTCTCCCGTACCATCTCCGGCGCTGCTCTCCGCCTCTCTCTCTCTCCCGCAGCATCTCCGACGTTGCACTATATCTCTCTGAAAGGTACATTTCTTTCCTCGTATGTGCGTGTATTTAGTGCATTGGTGTGTGTATGTGTGTATTTAATGTATATTAGTGTGTGTATTTGTCTGTATTTTGTGTATTACTCGGTGTACTAGTGTGTTTTTAATGTTTCTATATTTGTGAATTTGTGTGTGTTATGGTATAACTCGTATTTATGTGTACATATGCAATCATATAAACCAATCAATCTGACACTACAAAAAAAGAGCCATTTAGTGGCACAAATTTTTAATGGCAAAAAATTTATGTGCCACTATATAGGGTATTTTTATGGCACTCTTTATATGCCCACTAAAAATCTAATATATTTTAATGGCACTTTGTAACATTATATCCCATTAAAACCTAATGAAACTTTTTATTTCCCCCCTACCTAAATTTTTTGGCGGCCAATATTTTACCCTAATTTTTACTCATGTTAATTGTTTCCATATAAAGATTAACCAATAGACCTCATGCCATGAATAATATTTTAGATTTCTGCATGCATGTATTAACACCTAAAAGTATGTCATTACTTAATAATTAGATGAAAAGGCATGATGGAGCGCATCTAACTAAATCTAAACAATATCTATATACTAAAAGATACAACTGGATGCATCAAGACCAAGTTGTTTAATTAGAGTCTGAGAATCGTAATGCCCAGAGTGGTCAAAATTTGCATGTCATAACAAATTGAAGGATATGCATCTCATTATAATAACAAACCAGTTCATGCTTACAAGCGTCCACCATGCGGCATTCAACACTGAACTTACGTCACTTATAAGTCTAGCTTCTAAAAATAACTACTTTGAATCCATATAAGCAATCCTTAGTATTGAAAGTGTTCTAGGGGCAAAAGAGTGTTGTAAATTTGTAATACAATCATAGAAGATTCTCTATAAGGAAAATGTAACACTGTATATGGATAGGCAACACTACTTATACATATCATCATCATAGAGTGAGGCAAGATTGACTTTTTAATACAAGAGAAAATATGTTCGAATAATAATAGAAATATATAATTGATTTCTATATTTCAATGGAAATTTTCGCTTTTCATACCAACTTGAAAAACCATAATTCAAAGAACTTTTAATTAAATGGCTAGGGATGATGAATTCCTTCAACCACTATTTTGATGGAATTCAAAAAAAAAATTCTAAGTTCATCTTCTTTCGAATCCAAATCAAACACACTCACAATATATATTCAAAATATTGTCCTCAGAAAGACAAACTATTTCTTAATTTTTATCCCAAACGGATACCTACAGGCCTTAATAAGGCAAACACAAAATGTTTCAACAAGGATCAATAACTGGCCGGAACTAATGAAAACGAAAAGAGAAGAGAATACTAGATTAGTTCTTCTTGTCTAATGCTTTCTGTTCACTAATTTTTGTAATTATAGCTATAAAGCCTTAAACTTGATCATCCTGTATTTGATGAAATCCAACATCAAAGAAATTAAAACAAATCTTGAATCTGGTGACGATTAAGCAGGTAATTAAATAAGGAACAAGAAGTCCTTCAAAATAACCATGAAAAAAACACCCATGTCCCTGGTATTTTGATATTTTGAACATACTTCTTCGAGGGGCTGGACTTATAAATTTTAGTCTATGGTACTAATAACAGATTCTTTTGGCATGTTTCGACATCTAACTTTGGATTTTTAAGGCATGATTAAACTACGACGAGTATACAAACACCCGGTTATGAGCATAACTATTGAATCTTGTGATAAACAGGTTATAAATAAGTATAAAGCTAGTCCTTTTGCAGGTCAGATATGCAATATTAAGGCATCTCAAGTAAAAACAACAATTCGACAATCTTCTAAAACAATCATGGTCGGTAGGTTGAGAACAATAAAATGAACCTTGAATACAAGTTAAGCTACCTGCATGATAAAATAGATCGCTTATGAAGTCCAACTTCTGCAAAAGGAAACATATTTCATGTGGCAATCTTTAACATATGCAAGAATATAATCACAACTCAGTTCATATGCTTACATGCATCCACGGTGTGGCATACATCACTGAAATTGCGTCACTTATAAGTCTAGCTTCTAAAAGAGAACTACTTTGCCTTGCAAAAAAAGAGAGAGATAACTACTTTGAATCAATATAAGCAGTCCTTGGTATTGAAAGAGTTATGGGGGCAAAAAATGTAATACAACCATACAAGATTCTCGATAAGAAAAATGGATTGAACACTATACATGGAGAGAGGCAACACTACTTATATATCATCATGGAGAGAGGCAAGATCACCTTTCTAATAAAAGAGAAAATAAGCTTGAATGATAAATGAAATATATAATTGATGTCTAATTCAAGGGAAATTTACACTTTTCATACCAACTTGAAAAAATATAATATATCTCGATGTGATCCAGATAACGATTTGTAACCCCTGAGTGCACAAACGCTCTTAACATGCTACAAGCATACATTTAAATACATGCAACATTAAACTAATCATCAGAATAATTGCATTGCAATCTATTGACCTTGATTGACTGCTCCAAATGTCATCTCTTTCCGCCCTCCATGCCTTGCATAGTTTGTCAAAATAAAAACTAAGACTCAGGCACATTGAGCAGAAGCAGCGTTTCAGTGTAGGACTTAAAAAAGAACGAATACTTTAGTCCATAAATCCCAAGATCATTGCTGCTTTCAGAGCAGGGTTCATAAATCACAAGTGCAGACAAAGGAAATTCATTTTGAGTGTTAGGATCTTCCGTTACCATTGCAGGTTTACCACTCTTCCTGAATCCCAGCACCTAGCGAGGCATACCATTAAGTAATTGCGTATGCGAAACACGATAATGTAAAAGTCACTTTATAAAGCACATTCAAATACGAAAATTAAATACCCCTAACACGTCACCTATCAAGGCGTACCATCAAGTAATTGCCACATTTACATATTTATTAACAAACAAGGTAGTAACAAAGCATGACTTCTCCAAACATTGCGGCAACCACCAAGCTAATCATCGGCCATCGATTCCATTTAGTTCTACTCTTGCATTCACCCGTCTATCTAGTTTACCATAGGGAAATGGTGAAATGAACCTACTTTTGAGTCAAATTAAGGATAGCCACATAATACACCATCATGGCACCATAGAGATTAGAGAGTTTGATAAGAATCCTTGATTGATTCAAAACATACTTTATTACCCTAATACCATTTCCTTCCTCATGATGCTCTCGCTCTTCATTTCTCAGATAGCAAACATCTAGAACACATCAAGCATCTCGCTTTTGTTAGCCTTCTTCATCGATCTCTTGCGCTAATTTTTGGTTTGTAATTTTCTAATGTGTTTCTTACGCCCATCCTCTCGATATGTATTTTTGTAATGTGTGTTTGTCACTCATCCCATTTGTTTATCTTTTCGGATATGTTTTCTAATGTGAGTTCCTCATCGTTGTTTACACTTGTATGTGGGAAAGAGTTAATAAACATTTTACAAGATATAATAAGTAAAAGTCAAGTAAAATCAAGAATGAATCCTTAGACACCCCTTGTGGAAATGGATCGACACACAAACCAATCCCGACACAGTTAGAAATAGGTCAAGAATGAGTCAACACAAAGTTGACATGTTTAGTTCCACCCCTAACAAATGGTCAACACAAACTTGACATGTTTAGTTCCACCCCTATCTAAAGGCATTAGCCTCACATAGCATAACCAAAACAAAATAATAAAAGCAAGGAACTTCGGTGTAACTATGTCACATCATAGAAAATTTGTCTCAAATCAATTTTGTGTGTGCATATACATAATAAATCGAATCTTCATAACCTTCAGAAATCTAAGCATATATGGCTCAATCAACTTTTGTTAAGATTTATAATATTTATTTTGTGTGAATATACATAACAATCAAATTACTGTTTTTAATAAACTATGTGTCATGCACAGCCCTTCAATTTCAACAAGTAGTGAGAAGGTACAGAAGCTAGTGAACAACCCTTCAATTTCAACAAGGGTTATGTTGGCCTTACAAGCTAGAAATGCTCAAGTTTCTTTCAAGTATGTTTTCCATTGATGAACTAGTTTTGGATAACTTTTAACAAAAGAGCCTAATTAATTAAGCCATGGTGGATCCATGAAGGGGAAAGAAAAGGTTTCAAATTTATAGGCGACAGCCAACTATATGTAGAAATCCTACACTTGGAAGAATGTGAAGTAAATAAAATATAAAATTCATGATAGAATAACTTTGTAGAAACCTCCAACCATATCAACATATGAACTTTTTGATAACACATAACTTATCATCAAACTTTTTGCAAAACTTTCAAGAATGAATGTCGTCACAATATAATCTGTCCTCATAACTTTTTGCACCATTAAGGAAGAAATATCAATCAAGTTCACAACATCCAATGCAGGGAAGAGACAAGATTATATATCAAGTAGAAATACCTTGTGGGTGAATTTCTTCTGATGATAATAGCTGAAGAAATCGAACATCGATCAACGAGTTGATGACTTGTTCCCTTAAAACACCTACCTGACTACCTCCATGATAAAAATATGTCACTTTTGAAGTTTAACTTCTGCAAATGGAAACATTTTCGTGTGTAGAACCAATCCTTAACATATGCAATCATATAAACCAATCAATCTGATGTAAAAAAAAGCAAAAAAGTAATGTGTTGATGTGTTCAACCCTTTACCAAGTTTTGGAAAGTGTGATTAACTCATGTTAATTGTTTCCATATTAAGATTTCTGCATGTGTATTAACACCTAAAAGTATGTCATTACTTAATAAATAGATGAAAAGGCATGATGGAACGCATCCAACTATAATCTAAACAATATCTATATATATGTACAAAAAGATACAACTGAATGCATCAAGACCAAGTTGTTTAATTAGTGAGAACCCTAATGCCCAGAGTGGTCAATTTGCATGTCATAACAAATTTGAAGGATATGCATCACTATAATAACAAACCAGTTCATGCTTACAAGTGTCCACCATGCGGCATTCAACACTGAAATTACGTCACTTATAAGTCTAGCTTCTAAAAATAACTACTTTGAATCCATATAAGCAATCCTTAGTATTGAAAGAGTTCTAGGGGCAAAAGAGTGTTGTAATACAACCATAGAAGATTCTCTAAAAGGAAAATGTATCGAACACTGTATATGGAGAGGCAACACTACGTACACATCATCATATAGAGTGAGGCAAAATCGACTTTCTAATACAAAAGAAAACATGTTTAACAAGGGAACAGTCAGTTCAAACCTTTCTTGCGGAAAATTATCATCATCGGCAAAAGAAACGTAACGTTTTGCATTACCTCCAGGGGAATCTTCGTACCTTACAAATAGACGGTGAAAGTGAGCATGGTGAGTGCTGTGACTAGCAATGAAATCAGAGCTATCAATCAATGATTTCCATGCTTTTGAAACCGATCTGCACTGAATCAATGATTTCACCGGAAGCCTTTTGAGGATTTCTTCTTGGACTTCAATAGGTATGTAATCCGACATACTGATTTTGAGAGATGCTGAGGATCATACGAATGAATTTCTAGGGTTTCTAAACGATCGATTTGGGGGTGTGTGTTTGAGTGAAATTGTGAATGAGGGTATGGAATTCTAGGGTTTTTGTAAAGGGTGATGACGGTGGGAAAGGGAACGTCTTTTGTAACGGGTGATGATTGTGTGAAAAGTTTTTAAACTTCCCGCGAAAACGAAACGACTTCGTAAGGATATGAAACTTGGGCCGTTGCTTCCGGGTTTTGGGCTGTAAATGCTATTGGATCGGATCAGAAATAGTTTGGGATTTCTCTTCGGTTTGTTTGGGATTTAAATTGCGCTAATCATAAGAAATAGTAACATAATTAATAATTTTAATAAATTCCTATCTAAGACCTAATAAGTTAAAAATATTCTACAAACATTCATTTACGGTAATACGATTTAAAATATGTCGATGTGATTTTGCAAGAAAATGAAACATAACTTTATCATTTGAAAGATTTTTAGCGATGATTATTGTGTACTTGATTAAATTATCACGGTCTGTACTTAATACACTTTTTTTAGTTATAATTTAAAAGTGTATCCTTTTATCATCGGTAGACTTGACCATCTCTTTTTAGTTATATACTTGGTTTATATTAAGAATAAATTTATTCCAATGATTGGATTGTTAGTCCTGAAACTTTTTTTGTTTATTTTGGTTTCCTACTTAAATGCATTTATTAGATAGGCCTAGGATGTAAGTTGATTGTCTTTTTGGCTTGGTGTTTATCACTCATGAATAAACTAGTTCACTTTGCTCGTCAAAAAATGATATAAATATCGAATGCACAATATGCAATATCAACTAATCTCATTGGTTTTCTGGATTTTAGCTTAATTTGATTAAAATTATGTCATAATGCATTTGTTTCGTTACGAGAAACTTTGTATATGTTATATTTTACCTATTTGAATTTTGACCTATGTTTAATGGTCCAAATGTTTAATTGTTTATACTGTTGAACTTCACTCTTCAAAAGTATATTAAATATCTCATTATCATAAGGATCACAAAATAGTTGATTTTCGAGACTGAGTTGCAAAAACACTGAAATTGGAAGCGGGTATTTTGAGTTTCGCTAAAATATTCATAATTTACCCCTACAAAATTTGTGTACTTTTTTGTCAAGTGTTATCTGCATTCAGTATGTCACACATTTTTATTAGTCAATTTTATTTATATCTTGATTTATGTTTACTCATGATTACCGTTTACGCTCAATTGTGTGTGTGTGTCCTTAAGGTGAAATTAGGCATTAAATTTGTTAATTTAAAAATAATTGAGACGAAAAGTAATTTTGTGTTTGAACAGTGAAACCGCGTTTATAAATAGTAATATTAGTAATATGATATTCGATGCAATGGTATTAAATCGATGAATTTCTATTCGTTTTGTTTGGAATTTAAATTTGCGTTAATCATAAGAAAATAGTAATAGCTAATAGTTTAAAAAAATCCTATCTAAGACATAACAAGATACAAATTTTCTACAAACATTCATTTACGGTAATATGATTTAAACTATGTTGATGTGATTTTGCAAGAAAATGAATCAAAATTTTACAATTTGAGTGATTTTTATGAAGTTGATTTTGCAACTCATTCTCGAAAAACAACTATTTTGTGATCCTTATGAAAATGTGTAAGACCCTAAATTTGCATCTAGAGTATTACCGTTAGTCCCAGCTAGCAATGTAGTATTAATTGATAGAATATATGTAAATATTCTGTAGCATATTTTGTGATAATTAGAATATTTTATATATAGTCAGTTTCCTTAATCATAGCCTAAATTGGCTCTTGTACTCTTGTATAAAATCTGTCATTTCCCAAGGAATTAATCAATGAATTATCCTCTATTATGGTATCAGAGCTTTAGGAAAATTCTCTAATCTTCACGTCTTGTTTTCTCCTCTGTTCTTATTTTCTGATAATTATTCTTCCCATCATCCCCGTTATACGAATGGTAGCAGCAACAATAGTGGAGGACATAGGAATCATGGGGGATCTGGACACAAAACCCGTGGAAACAATCGTGGTGGTCGTAGCAGCCGCAGTGGCAGAAATAGCAGTCGTGGAGGAGGCCATCATCATCAATCATGGTCCCAACAATGGCCATGGCACTGGACGCCATGGGCGGTTCCTCCGTGCCCGTATCTGACAATGCCCTGGGCTCGACCAAATACTCAACATAGGCAACCTGGAATCTGCCACGACCTCAACAGGCATACTCTGCTTCTGTACCGTCTACACCTACCGACATCGAGACTGCCATGCATACTGCTGAATCCGCCAGATACAAACTGGTACATGGACACCGGTGCCACATCTCATATGACCAACACACCAGGTACTCTGTCATCTTAGTTTAATATGAGCAATACTCGTGGTATAATTGTCGGAAGTGGTCATAGCATTCCAATTAGTGGTTATGGTCACACACACTTCCCACCCCCATATTCTTCCTTACTTTTAAAAAGTGTTCTTTATGCTCCTAAGCTCATCAAAAATCTTGTGTCAGTTAGAAAATTTACCACCGATAACTCTGTCTCTATCGAATTTGATCCTTTTGGTTTTTCTGTGAAGGATTTCCAGACGGGGATGCAACTACTGAGATGTAACAGTCAAGGTGACTTGTATCCCGTCACCAGCCATGACACCAATAATTTCACAACCTCCTCTTCATCAACGTTTGCAGTCTTAACACCTTCTCTATGGCATGAACGATTGGGCCACCCAGGAGCTCCGATCTTTGATTTCCTTAGGTTAAATAAAGTTATCCAATGTAATAAATCTTGTGGTTCTCATATTTGTAATTCATGTGCGCTTGGCAAACATGTTAAATCACCTTTTGTTGCTTCTACTTCATGCACTTTTATGCCATTTGACATTGTCCATAGTGATCTTTGGACATCCCCTGTGTTAAGCAGTTCAAGTCACCGATATTACATACTTTTCTTAGATGATTACTCCAATTTTCTGTGGACATTTCCCATATATAACAAGTCTCAAGTATTTTCAACATTCTTGTCATTTAGAGCTTTTATTCGCACGCAATTTGAACGAGAAATCAAAACCATTCAATGTGACAATGGTCGGGAATTTGATAAAACGATCATTTCAGAATTTTTGTGAAAATAATGGGCCATATTTTCGCTTCTCGTGTCCTCATACCTCATCACAAAATGGTAAATCAGAAAGAAAAATTCGTACCATTAACAACATATCGCACTCTACTAACTCATGCTTCTCTACCTCCCTCTTTTTGGCATCATGCCTTAGCAATGGCAACCTATCTTATTAACATCCTTCCTAGCAAACAACTAGCCTATAAATCACCTCTCAAAATCCTCTATCAAAAAGACCCATCTTATTCTCATCTACGTGTGTTTGGATGTTTATGTTATCCACTTTTTCCCTCAACTACGATAAATAAACTTCAACCTCGTTCCACACCATGTGTGTTCTTGGGTTATCCACCAAATCATCGTGGCTACAAGTGTTATGATATCTCATCAAAAAAAATATTTATTAGTCGCCATGTCATCTTTGATGAAAACAAGTTCCCGTTTGCTGAGATTCATAAACCTCCAACCCACTCATATGATTTTTTAAATGATGATGTCTCACCATACTTGATCCATCATTTTTCCAACCAAATAGATACGCATGTTCCTTCAACTAACCACTCTAATCAACCCTCTAATAATTCTCCTCACATTCCTATTACTCATTCTGCTAGGCCACCCTCTCCAACTTTTTCTACTACACCACCTACCTCAACACCAACCACGAATCATCCCATTTCACAGTTTCCATCTCAACCCACCTCTACTACTTCCCATCGACCAGTCACACGTAGTCAAAACGGGATTTTTAAACCAAAAAGCCATTTCAATCTCCACACTCATGTCACTATATCCCCCTTACCTCGCAACCCTATATCTGCTCTTAATGACCCTAATTGGAAAATGGCCATGGAAGATGAATACGATGCTCTTATTACAAATAAGACGTGGGAGCTGGTGCCTAGACCACGCAAAACGAATATAATTAGGTCTATGTGGATTTTCAAACATAAAGAAAAATCTGACTGTTCATTTGAAAGATATAAAGCACGTCTTGTGTGTGATGGAAAAACTCAGCAGGTTGGTGTAGATTGCGGAGAAACTTTTAGTCCGATTGTTAAACCGGCCACCATCCGAACAGTTCTTAGTCTCGCCCTTTCAAAAGCATGGCCCATCCGTCAACTCGACGTGAAGAATACCTTTTTACACGGTGAACTCAAGGAAACAGTATACATGTATCAACCCATGGATTTTCGAGACCCCACTCATCCCAATCATGTTTTTCTGCTAAACAAATCGCTATATGGGCTCAAACAAGCCCCTCGAGCATGGTACAAGCGCTTTGCAGATTATGTGTCCTCCATTGGATTCATTCACAGTAAACCTAAATCTGATCACTCACTTTTCATCTACCGTCAAGGTGCTCATATGGCCTACATTCTTTTAATAGTGATGCAACTAGCGACACAATTCAATAATAGCGACATACATAAAAACACAACTAGCAACATTATTCAAGAACAGTAACATAAACAGTAATGTCATTAGCAACAACATTTGTTAACAGTGACACATATAGCTACTTAAGTAGCGACATCATCCAAGAATAGTGACATAAACAATAACTCAAGTAGCGATGTCATTCAAAAATAGCGACACAAATCGTGATTCAACTAGTAACAACATTCGATATTAATGACACAGATCGCAACACAACTAGTGACATAATATAAGATCAGCGACACAAACAATGACACCAATAGTGACATAACTCTAGATAGCGACATTTTTACGAGAAGTCACTAAAGGGGTCATAAATTTTAGCGACATGCCTTTTGATGTCACTAATATCTGCGACGCATTTATAGCGACACCTCCTTTGACGTCACTAAAGATGTAACTGACATAAAAAACGTCGCTAAAAAATGTCACTAACTGTGTCGCTAAAGACCATTTTTTTTTGTAGTGATTGAGCTAATTCATTGTTGGACACTTCACATTTTACTTGGGCTAAGAATATATTGTTAGTCTTATATATTGTTACTTACTTGTTTGTAAGAATTTTCATTGTTGTTTGTCTTTTAGATTTTCATATTATTATTTGTTTAACACTTTTAGGTGTTTAATAATTAGCATCAAGTTACATTTGTTTGATTGTTTTAGTTCATTAGACAATATAAATTGATTTTTGAAATTTTTTTTAACCAAGATCCGAAATTTCATTAAGTGAAACACTTTCTAATACTTCTCCACATCCTTCACAAGTAATTGCATAATTCAATTGGTGATGAAAGTGAATGTTGCATTTGCACAAAAAAGAAATACTCAATGTTTTGGACGGTGATATAATAATTAATAACCCGTTTTCAAAAAATGAAAACTCGTAGGGGACAACTGTAGAATCTAATTTTCTATTAGTTTGTAATTTTATTATGTAACCAATATGAACCGACCTAACTTTTGAGAAGTGAAAATTTTTTATAGAACCACAAACACCTGTACTATCGTTTATGGCAACGTGATAAATTCCAACCTCTACAAAAATTTCTAGATCTGTCACTCCCTATGTTTCCAAATGTCTATACTGTTAAACTTTTCAGTATTAAAAAGTATATTTTGCATACTTCTTTTAAAATTTCATAATGATAACAAAATAGTTGTTTTTTAGGACGGAATTACACATTTTGTGGTAGTGTCCACAATCCTTTATGAGTCCCTTCCAATCCTATCTTGATTTATGCTTTACTCATATGTTCTTGCTCAGTATGTAAAATTGTGCTATATTTTCACCATAAAATTTACAAGCAAATCTTCATTATGGGTCTGAGACAATATTTTGTACATCCTTTTCACAAAGTTATAAGCTAAATTGTGCTAATAATTTGGTAGACTACCAAAATTTTGGGATGAACACGAACCAGCCATTTTAGGGAGATCGATAGCCACATCAAGAGAAACATCTAAACTAGAGAAATCGATAATCATTTAAACGTATTAGCAAATTTATAAGCTAATAAGTCGGTTGACTACCAAATTGATCTGCAAAAACATTTTAACAAAACGGTAAGGCTTTATTCATACTCAATTAACAAAACCATATCACATTTTAAAACAGTTTTGATTCTAGCTTTCATTGGAACATTGACTGAACACAACGATTTTTTACAAAAAACACAGTGCTATGACATTACTTATTTTTAACATGTATTGTGTGTTAACATCGATTCTGGAATGGTTCTCATTTTTCACAAAAATTGGAGAGAGAAAAAATCTCAGCTTGGAACCTACCTGATGAGTGGCTATTGCACAGTTATCGACAGTTATCGACAACCAGCGACCAGCTGCCCTGAACTTCTCACTTCTCACTGGTGGCTGCTTGGCGTTTCCTTTCCGGCAGCTGAGGGAGAGAGAGAGAGAGGGTTTACATTCGAGATCAGAGAGACGATGGCTGTAAAATAATGACATATCACTTCTTTTAAGTTGCAATTAAAATTTTATTAATTCGGAAAATAATGAATGTAGCCTACTTTTGTGATGCAGCACCCATACCCGGCTGCAGGAAAGTGGTGAAACACAAGAAAATGATTTTCAAAAAATGTTATGCACCCACTTATCATAGAGTCAAACACAATAATGTAAAAATCACTTAACAAAGCACATTCAAATACGAAAATACCCCGTACTCAGCACCTAGCGAGGCATACCATCAAGTAATTCTACAGTTACATTTTTATTTGTGTATGTGAAACACGGTAACGTAAAAGTCACGTTACAAAGCACATTCAAATACGAAAATACCCCTTACGCATCACCTAGCAAGGCATACCATCAAGTAATTGCAACATTTACATATTTATTAACAGACAGGGTAATAACATAGCAAAATTTCTCCAAACATTGCTGCAACCACCAAGCTAATCATCGCCCATCGATTCCATTTAGTTCTACACTTGCATTCACCCGTCATCTAGTTTACATAGGGAAATGGTGAACTGAAGCTACGTTTGAGTCAAATTAAGGATAGCCACATAATGGGGAAAGAAAAGGTTTCAAATTTATGGCGACAGCCAACTATATGTAGAAATCCTACAGTTGGAAGAATGTGAAGCAAATAAAATATAAAATTCATGACAGAATAACTTCGTAGAAACCTCCAACCATATCAACATATGAACTTTTTGGAAACACGTAACTTATCATCAAACTTTTTGCAAAACTTTCATGAATAAATGCCATCATAATCTGTCCTCATAACTATTTGCACCATTAAGGAAGAAATATCAATCAAGTTCACAACATCCAATGCAAGCAAAAGTTCACCCTTCAATTTCTTCTGATGATAATAGCGTCAATGCCACTAATGACAGATCCTTTTGGCATGTTTTTACATCTCTTTTCGGTTTTTAAGGCATGATTTTACAGTGAAAATACAAACACCTGGTTATGAGCAAAAACTATCGAATCTTGTGAAACGCAGGCATGTAAATAGAAACTCCTTTCACTGTTTTGATTTGTGATTTAAGGTATCTCAAATAGAAAAAAAACTGATTTTGTTCTTAAACAGTCGGATAATGTTTCACATGAGACTTGTACCAAAGGACAGTAGGTTGCGCACACTGAAAAATACTACCCTTGAACACAAATTAAGCTAAACAATTGTTGGTAAAAGGTTTTTGTTGATTGAGAGTAACATTACTTAAAGTATTAACACACAACTTAGAACACAATTGGGCCCATGCATGTGGTAATCATGTTTAGGTATACATTCACACGGGATCACTTTAAGAACAACTCATGACAATTTCCAAATATCACGTTAACCACTACAGTTAATCATCTTAATTGAGTTCTACTAGCAATAAAGATTAACCCAAGTAGTTTAATTCGAGTCTGAGAGACCAAATTAACTCTCAATGTTGTCACTTTGCATGTATCAACAACATTGCAATCCAGTTGTACACTTGCAAGAAAACACCTACCTGACTACCTCCATGATAAAAATATGTCACTTTTGAAGTTTAACTTCTGCAAATGGAAACATTTTTGTGTGTAGAACCAATCCTTAACACACTACAAGAAATCTAGGTATTAGTGGCGACACAAATAGCGGCGACATGGGGCAATAGTGGCGACTCAAGATTTCAGCCTACGTACAGTCGCCGCTAAAGCCCCCGAAAATAGAACCGGGAAAACAAAACCCTTTTCCCCCCAAACTCTCATTCTTTAATTTCAGCCTACATACAGTCACCCCTTGCCCCATTTTTCTCTCAATCGCTGAAGCTTCCTCTCTTTCTTCGGTGCACTACGTGACTCTCCTCTCCGGCGCTACTCTCTCTCTCCAGCACCATCTCCGGCCGGCGCTACTCTCTCTCTCTCCCGCACCATCTCCGGCGCTGCTCTCAGCCTCTCTCTCTCTCTCTCGCAGCATCTCCGACGTTGCACTATATCTCTCTGAAAGGTACATTTCTTTCCCCGTATGTGAGTGTATTTAGTGCATTGGTGTGTGTATGTGTGTATTAATGTATAATAGTGTGTGTATTTGTATGTATTTTGTGCATTACTCGGTGTACTAGTGTGTGTTTAATGTTTCTATATTTGTGTATTTGTGTGTATTTGTGTATGTTAGGGTATAACTCGTATTTGTGTGTACATATGCAATCATATAAAACCAATCAATCTGATGTAAAAAAGAAAAAAAGTAATATGTTGTTGTGTTCAACCCTTTACCAAGTTTTGGAAAGTGTGATTATAACTCATGTTAATTGTTTCCATATAAAGATTAACTAATAGATCTCATGCCATGAATAATATTTAAGATTTCTGCATGTGTATTAACACCTAAAAGTATGTCATTACTTAATAATTAGATGAAAAGACATGATGGAGCGCATCCAACTATAATCTAAACAATATCTATATGTACAAAAAGATGTACAACTGCATGAATGCATCAAGACCAACTTGTTTAATTAGAGTCTGATCGAGAACCCTAATGCCCAGAGTGGTCAAAATTTGCATGTCATAACAAATTTGAAGGATATGCATCATTATAATAACAAACCAGTTCATGCTTACAAGCGTCCACCATGTGGCATTCAACACTGAACTTACGTCACTTATAAGTCTAGCTTCTAAAAATAACTACTTTGAATCCATATAAGCAATCCTTAGTATTGAAAGTGTTCTAGGGGCAAAAGAGTGTTGTAAATTTGTAATACAACCACAGAAGATTCTCTATAAGGAAAATGTAACACTGTATATGGATAGGCAACACTACGTACATATCATCATCATAGAGTGAGGCAAGATTGACTTTTTAATACAAGAGAAAATATGTCCGAATAATAATAGAAATATATAAATGATTTCTATATTTCAATGGAATTTTTCACTTTTCATACCAACTTGAAAAACCATAATTCAAAGAACTTTTAATAAAATGGCTAGGGATGATGAATTCCTTCAACCACTATTTTGATGGAATTCAAAAAAAATTCTAATTTCATCTTCTTTCGAATCCAAATCAAACACACTCGATCACAATATATATTCACAATAATGTCCTCAGAAAGACAAACTATTTCTTAATTTTTATCCCAAAAGGATACCTACACGCCTTAATAAGGCAAACACAAAATGTTTCAACAATGATCAATAACTGGCCGGAACTAATGAAAACGAAAAGAGAAGAGAATACTTGATTAGTTCTTCTTGTCTTATGCTTTCTGTTCGCTAATTTTGTGATTATACCTATAAAGCCTTAAACTTGATCATCCTGTATAGATGAAATCCAACATCAAAGAAATTAAAACAAATCTTGAATCTCGTGACGATTAAGCAGGTAATTAAATAAGGAACAAGAAGTTCTTCAAAATAACCATGAAAAATACACCCATGTCCCTGGTATTTTGATATTTTGAACATACTTCTTCGAGGGGGTGGACTTATAAATTTTAGTCTATGGTACTAATAACAGATCCTTTTGGCAGGTTTCGACATCTAACTTTGGATTTTTAAGGCATGATTAAACTACGACGAGTATACAAACACCCGGTTATGAGCATAACTATATTGAATCTTGTGATAAACAGGTTATAAATAAGTAGAAAGCTAGACCTTTTGCAGGTCACACATGCAATATTAAGGCATCTCAAGTAAAAACAACAATTCGACAATCTTCTAAAACAATCATGGTCGGTAGGTTGAGGACAATAAAATGAACCTTGAATACAAGTTAAGCTACCTGCATGATAAAATAGATCACTTATGAAGTCCAACTTCTGCAAAAGGAAACATATTTCATGTGGCAATCTTTAACATATGCAAGAATATAATCACAACTCAGTTCATATGCTTACATGCATCCACGGTGTGGCATACAGCGCTGAAATTGTGTCACTTATAAGTCTAGCTTCTAAAAGAGAACTACTTTGCCTTTCAAAAAAAGAGAGAGATAACTACTTTGAATGAATATAAGCAGTCCTTGGTATTGGAAGAGTTATGGGCGCAAAAAATGTAATACAACCATACAAGATTCTCGATAAGAAAAATGTATTGAACAGCACTATACATGGAGAGAGGCAACACTACTTATATATCATCATGGAGAGAGGCAAGATCGCCTTTCTAATACAAGAGTAAATAAGCTTGAATGATAAATGAAATATATAATTGATGTCCAATTCAAGGGAAGTTTAACTTTTCATACCAACTTGAAAAAAAATAATATATCTCGATGTGATCCAGATAACGATTTGTAACCCCTGAGTGCACAAACGCTCTTAACATGCTACAAGCGTACATTTAAAATACATGCAACATTAAAGTATTAAACTAATCATTAGAATAAATGCATTGCAATCTATAGACCTTGATTGACTGCTCCAAAAGTCATCTCTTTCCTCCCTCCATGCCTTGCATAGTTTATGTCAAAATAAAAACTAAGACTCAGGCACATTGAGCAGAAGCAGCGTTTCAGTGTAGGACTTAAAAAGGAACGAATACTTTAGTCCATAAATCCCAAGATCATTGCTGCTTTCAGAGCAGGGTTCATAAATCACAAGTGCAGACAAAGGAAATTCATTTTGAGTGTTAGGATCTTCCGTTACCATTACAGGTTTACCACTCTTCCTGAATCCCAGTACTCTCTTTGTCCAAGTATCCGGTGTCTTAATGGTGTACAGCTTTGTAAAAGATGTTGAAACACCATGCTTCATCTCCCATACAGAACAAACTGGTTCCTGGATGCTTAGACCGTATTCTATCACAGCAAGAGAATCCATTAACTTAGAGATGGACAATTTTGCGCAAGAGTGGAAAGCTAAACTATCCGGGAGGCTTACTTCTCTAAATTCTTCAGTAGTCATATCAAACGACATGATTAAATTAGGTTTTTGAAATCCAGCATCATTAGGATTCTTATTTAAAGCCAACCAGTATATAAACCGATCAATGGTTGCCTGTGACCATGTAAATATAATCGATTTACGAGGTGTATTGCCTCGCGGACTCCTCCAACACCCTGAGCTCAATGTAAAAATCTCAACTTCCCAAGGGATGCAAGTACTACGTTTAATCTTGAGAAGCATAATGTCAGCACTGCCAGGACAAACCCCAAACCCTAGAACTGTCCATAAAAGCTTGCCTCCTACCGAATTACGTACATCAATCTCAACAGATTTTCTAATCGAGGGATTCCAAATGACAGCTACCCCGTTTCCAAATCTGTAAATTGAACCATCTTGAGAACCGCTCAAACACAACAGGCCCTGAGAGCTGCCGACCATTCTTGTAGTTGTAGAACTGAGTCGTTCAATTAACAAGGGAACATTCGGTTCAAACCTTTCTTGCGGAAAATTATCATCATCGGCAAAAGAAACGTAACTTTTTGCATTACCTCCAGGGGAATCTTCGTACCTTACAAATAGACGGTGAGAGTGAGCATGGTGAGTGCTGTGACTAGCAATGAAATCAGAGCTATCAATCAATGATTTCCATGCTTTTGAAACCGATCTGCACTGAATCAATGATTTCACCGGAAGCCTTTTGAGGATTTCTTCTTGGACTTCAATAGGTATGTAATCCGACATACTGATTTTGAGAGATGCTGAGGATCATACGAATGAATTTCTAGGGTTTCTAAACGATCGATTTGGGGGTGTGTGTTTGAGTGAAATTGTGAATGAGGGTATGGAATTCTAGGGTTTTTGTAAAGGGTGATGACGGTGGGAAAGGGAACTTCTTTTTGTAACAATTGATGATTGTGTGAAAAGTTTTTAAACTTCCCGCGAAAACGCTGGTTAAAAACGAAAACGGACGTCGTAAGGATATGAAACTTGGGCCGCTGCTTCCGATTTTGGGTCGGATCAGAAATAGTACCAATATGATATTCGGATCCAATGGTATTAAATCAATGAAGTTTCTCTTCGTTTTGTTTGGTGGAGTTTAAATTGCGTTAATCATAAGACATAGTAACATAATTAATTAGTTTAATAAATTCCTATCTAAGACATAATATGTTAAAAATTTTCTACAAACTTTCATTTAAGGTAAATTGATTTAAAATATGTCGATGTGATTTTGCAAGAAAATGAAACATAACTTTATCATTTGAGAGATTTTTATGAACTACCATGACACTTATGATAGGAGGATAACCACATTACACATTGCTAGCAATTATTATTGTGTACTTGATTAGATTATCACGGTCTGTACTTAAAATACAGTTTTTTTTAGTATAATTTAAAAGTGTATCATTTTATCATCGGTAGACTTGACCATCACATTTTAGTTATATACTTGGTTTATATTAAAAATAAATTTAATCAAATGATTGGATCGTTAGTCCTCAAACTTTTTTGTTTATTTTGGTTTCCTGCTTAAAAACATTTATTAGATAGGCCTAGGATGTAAGTTGATTGTCTTTTTGGCTTGGTGTTTATCACTCATGAATGAAACTAGTTCACTTTGCTCGTCAAAAAATGATATAAATGTTGAATGCATAACATGCAATATCAAGTAATCTTGTGCATTAAGTAACGTACATTGGTTTTCTAAATTTTAGCTTAATTGATTAAAATAATGTCAGAATAAGACATAATAAGATACAAATTTTCTACAAACATTCATTTACGGTAATATGATTTAAAATATGTTGATGTGATTTTGCAAGAAAATGAAACATAATTTTACAATTTGAGAGATTTTTATGAAGTTGATTTTGCAACTCAGTCTCGAAAACACAACTATTTTGTGGTCCTTATGAAAATGAGATATTCAATATACTTTATAATAGTGAAGTTCAACGGTATAAACATTTGAACCATTAAACATAGGTCAAAATTCAAATGGGCAAAATATTAACATATGCAAATTTACTCGTAAGGAAACAAATGCATTCCGACAAAAATAATGTCAGAATACATTTGTTTCATCACGAGTAACTTTGTACCCATTTGAATTTTGACCTACGGTTTAATTTTTCAAATGTTTATACCTTTGAACTTTACTCTTAAAAGTGTATAGAATATCTCATTTTCGAAGGATCACAAATAGTTGTTATTTGGGATTGAGTTATAAAAGCACTCAGATTAGATAATATGAATCAATTTTTTAAAAAAAATTACCAAGATTTGGAATTTCATCAAGTGAAAGAGCTTCTAATATTTCTCCACAACTTCTATAAGTAATTGCGTAATTCAACTGGTGATAAAAGTGACTGTTGCATTTGCATTACAAAGAATTACTCAATGTTTTGAACGGTGATGTAATAACTAACAACCCGATTTCAGAAGATGAAAACTCGTAGGGGACAACGGTAGAATCTAATTTTTTTAAGCTAGTAACAATTAATGAGTTGTATCATTTACGAATTTCTTTTATTATGTAATCAAGATTAAGAGAACGAACTTTTGAGATGTGAAAAAATTTTATAGAATCACAAACACTCGTACTGGTCACAATATAAATTCTGACCCTAATAAAAAAAATTTCTAGATCCATCACTCCTTTCCAAATGTGTTAAACTTCAGTATTAAAAAGTATATTGCATACTTCTTTTGCCAAAACATCCTTACAATCAGTATGTCACACATTTTGTGGTAGTGTCCACAATCCTTTATGAGTGACTTCCAATCCTATCTTGATTTACGCTTTACTCATATGTTCTTGCTCAGTATGTAATATTGTGCTATATTTTCAAAAAAAGGTTATGCACCCACTTTTCATAGAGTCAAACACAATAATGTAAAAATCACTTAACAAAGCACATTCAAATACGAAAATACCCCGTACTCGGCACCTAGCGAGGCATACCATTAAGTAATTGCGTATGCGAAACACGATAATGTAAAAGTCACTTTACAAAGCACATTCAAATACGAAAATTAAATACCCCTTACACGTCACCTATCAAGGCGTACCATCAAGTAATTGCCACATTTACATATTTATTAACAAACAAGGTAATAACAAAGCATGACTTCTCCAAACACTGCGGCAACCACCAAGCTAATCATCGGCCATCGATTCCATTTAGTTCTACACTTGCATTCACCCGTCTATCTAGTTTACCATAGGGAAATGGTGAAGTGAACCTACTTTTGAGTCAAATTAAGGATAGCCACATAATACACCATCATGGCACCATAGAGATTAGAGAGTTTGATAAGAATCCTTGATTGATTCTAAACATACTTTATTACCTTAATACCATTTCCTTCCTCATGATGCTCTCGCTCTTCATTTCTCACATAGCAAACATCTAGAACACATCAAGCATCTCACTTTTGTTAGAATAACTTTGTAGAAACCTCCAACCATATGAACATATGAACTTTTTGGAAATAATTCTACATTTTTCACAAAAATTGGAGAGAAGATTTCAGCTTGGAACCTACCTGATGAGTGGCTACTGCACGGTGATCGACAACCAGCGACCGGCTGCTGCCGTGAACTTCTCACTGGTGGTTGCTTGGCGTTTCCTTTCCAGCGGCTGAGGGAGAGAAAGTGATGAAACATGTCACTTCTTTTAAGTTGCAATTAAAAATTTATTAATTCGGTAAATAATGAATCTAGCCTAATTTTGTGGTGCAGCACCCATACCCAGCACTAGGAAAGTGATGAAACAAAAGAAAATGATATTCAAAAAAAGGTTATGCACCCACTTATCATAGAGTCAAACACAATAATGTAAAAATCACTTAACAAAGCACATTCAAATACGAAAAATGCCCCGTACTCAGCAGCTAGCGAGGCATACCATCAAGTATTTATGCAGTTACATTTTTGTTTGCGTCTGTGAAATACGATAATGTAAAAGTCACTTTACAAAGCACATTCAAATACGAAAATACCCCCTTACACATCACCTAGCAAGGCATACCATCAAGTAATTGCCACATTTACATATTTATTAACAGACAGGGTAATAACAAAGCAAAATTTCTCCAAACATTGTTACAACCACCAAGCTAATCATCGCCCATCGATTCCATTTAGTTCTACTTTTGAGTCAAATTAAGGATAGCCACATAATACACCATCATGGCACCATAGAGATTAGAGACTTTAATAAGACTCCTTGATTGATTCTAAACATACTTTATTACCCTAATACCATTTCCTTCCTCATGATGCTCTCGCTCTTCATTTCTCACATAGCAAACATCTAGAACACATCAAGCATCTCACTTTTGTTAGCCTTCTTCATCGATCTCTTGCGCTAATTTTTGGTTTGTAATTTTCTAATGTGTTTCTTACGCCCATCCTCTCGATATGTATTTTTGTAATGTGTGTTTGTCACTCATCTCATCTGTTTATCTTTTCGGATATGTTTTCTAATGTGAGTTCCTCATCGTTGTTTACACTTGTATGTGGGAAAGAGTTAATAAACATTTTACAAGATATAATAAGTAAAAGTCAAGTAAAATCAAGAATGAATCCTTAGACACCCCTTGTGGAAATGGATCGACACACAAACCAATCCCGACACAGTTAGAAATAGGTCAAGAATGAGTCAACACAAAGTTGACATGTTTAGTTCCACCCCTAACAAAGGGTCAACACAAACTTGACATGTTTAGTTCCACCCCTATCTAAAGGCATTAGCCTCACATAGCATAACCAAAACAAAATAATAAAAGCAAGGAACTTCAGTGTAACTATGTCACATCATAGAAAATTTGTCTCAAATCAATTTTGTGTGTGCATATACATAATAAATCGAATCTTCATAACCTTCAGAAATCTAGGCATATATGGCTCAATCAACTTTTGTTAAGATTTATAATATTTATTTTGTGTGAATATACATAACAAATCAAATTACTATTTTTAATAAACTATGTGTCATGCACATCCCTTCAATTTCAACAAGTAGTGAGAAGGTACAGAAGCTAGTGAACAACCCTTCAATTTCAACAAGGGTTATGTTGGCCTTACAAGCTAGAAATGCTCAAGTTTCTTTCAAGTATGTTTTCCATTGATGAACTAGTTTTGGATAACTTTTAACAAAAGGGCCTAATTAATTAAGCCATGGTGGATCCATGAAGGGGAAAGAAAAGGTTTCAAATTTATAGGCGACATCCAACTATATGTAGAAATCCTACAGTTGGAAGAATGTGAAGTAAATAAAATATAAAATTCATGATAGAATAACTTTGTAGAAACCTCCAACCATATCAACATATGAACTTTTTGAAAACACATAACTTATCATCAAACTTTTTGCAAAACTTTCAAGAATGAATGTCGTCATAATATAATCTGTCCTCATAACTATTTGCACCATTAAGGAAGAAATATCAATCAAGTTCACAACATCCAATGCAGGCAAGAGACAAGATTATATATCAAGTAGAAATACCTTGTGGGTGAATTTCTTCTGATGATAATAGCTGAAGAAATCGAACATCGATCAACGAGTTGATGACTTGTTCCCTTAAAACACCTACCTGACTACCTCCATGATAACAATATGTCACTTTGGAAGTTTAACTTCTGCAAATGGAAACATTTTCGTGTGTAGAACCAATCCTTAACATATGCAATCATATAAACCAATCAATCTGATGTAAAAAAAAAAGCAAAAAAGTAATGTGTTGATGTGTTCAACCCTTTACCAAGTTTTGGAAAGTGTGATTAACTCATGTTAATTGTTTCCATATTAAGATTTCTGCATGTGTATTAACACCTAAAAGTATGTCATTACTTAATAAATAGATGAAAAGGCATGATGGAACGCATCCAACTATAATCTAAACAATATCTATATATATGTACAAAAAGATACAACTGAATGCATCAAGACCAAGTTGTTTAATTAGAGTCTGAGAACCCTAATGCCCAGAGTGGTCAATTTGCATGTCATAACAAATTTGAAGGATATGCATCACTATAATAACAAACCAGTTCATGCTTACAAGTGTCCACCATGCGGCATTCAACACTGAAATTACGTCACTTATAAGTCTAGCTTCTAAAAATAACTACTTTGAATCCATATAAGCAATCCTTAGTATTGAAAGAGTTCTAGGGGCAAAAGAGTGTTGTAATACAACCATAGAAGATTCTCTAAAAGGAAAATGTATCGAACACTGTATATGGAGAGGCAACACTACGTACACATCATCATATAGAGTGAGGCAAGATCGACTTTCTAATACAAAAGAAAACATGTTTGAATAATAATAGAAATATATAATTGATTTCTATTTCAAGGGAGTTTTTCACTTTTCATACCAACTTGAAAAACCATAATTCAAAGAACTTTTAATTTAATGGCTAGGGATGAAAAATTCCTTCAACCACTATTTTGATGGAATTCAAAAAAAACTTCTAATTTCATCTTCTTTCGAATCCAAATCAAACACACTCACAAGATATATTCACATTGTCATCCCAAAAGGATACCTACAGGCCTTAATAAGGCAAACTCAAAATGTTTCAACAATGATCAATAACTTTGGATTTTTTAAGGCATGATTAAACTACAACGAGTATACAAACACCCGGTTATGAGTTATAAATAAGTAGAAAGCTAGTCCTTTTGCAGGTCAGACATGCAATATTAAGGCATCTCAATTAAAAACAACAATTCGACAATTTTCCAAACAATCATGGTCGGTAGGTTGATGACAATAAAAGGAATCTTGAATACAAGTTAAGCTAAAACACTTGGTGGTAATAGTTTTTTATGATTGACTGCTCCAAAAGTCATCTCTTTCCTTCCTCCATGCCTTGCATTGTGGTGATCATCTTCATCCACAATTTACGTTGAAATAAAAACTAAGACTCAGGCACATTGAGCAGAAGCAGCGTTTCAGTGTAGGAGTTAAAAAAGAACGAATACTTTAGTCCATAAACCCCAAGATCATTGCTGCTTTCAGAGCAGGGTTCATAAAATACAAGTGCAGACAAAGGAACTTCATATTGAGTGTTAGTATCTTCCGTTACCATTACAGGTTTACCACTCTTCCTGAATCCCAGTACTCTCTTTATGCAAGTATCCGGTTTCTTAATGGTGTATAGCTTTGTAAAAGATGTTGAAACACCATGCTTCATCTCCCATACAGAACAAACTGGCTTCTGGGAGTCTAGACCGTATTCTATCACGGCAAGAGAATCCAATAACTTAGAGATGGACAATTTTGTGAAAGCTTGGAAAGCTAAACTATGGGGGAGGCTTACCTCTCTAATTTCTTCA
>JAANYP010007052.1:0-32403 GCA_020465985.1 Centrapalus pauciflorus | reverse complement strand
AGATTAATCTAATCTATGGACGATATTGGTTCTACGGTTCTACACTAAATTAAGGTTCTGCAATGATCTCATATATATATATATATATATATATATATATATATATATATATATATATATATATATATATATATATATATAGGGATGAGATCCATTGTGAACGAGTTATCATTGTGAACAAATAAAAAAATACATATAATCATTTATATATATCAACAAGTGTTCATATGATTCAAAAGTTTCATAGAAGTGTCTACAATAAAAACATTCAAAAGATTCATAATAGTTTTTACAACAAGATGTATAGGATTCAACAAGATTTATAAGATTCGACAAATCCATAGGATTTAATAAAATCCATAGGATCCAATAAGATTAATAGGTTAATAGAAGGATTCGGTAGTATTTTCAACAAAATTCATAAGATTCAAAAGCTATATTATGTTCACAACTAGTAAAGTGTTCACCAAAGATCTTTAGCATATATATATAGGGGGTTCAATAGAGAACCTCCATGCATCGAAAAACTTCAAAGAACCTTCATGCACCACCACAAATGTATCACAATTCCCGCGTGATGCATCATCATTCCTTGCGTATGTACCCTTTTTTTACTCTGAATTATATTTGATCTCGAGGAATTATGGACCTCATTCGTTGAGCTTATTATTTGAACTCACACACTTTGATATCCATGTATTATTGATCCATTTAGATACCGGATGGCCGATATACTTGAACTGTCAGAAGTCCCGATTATGATAGGGACAGCCTCGTACTATGATAGAGACAACACCACTCCCGACTATGATAGGGAATCCTGTACAATGAAAAGACATGTGGTACTTGATCGCATACTTTATGCATTTGAGATATGCCATTTGGAATTGTTGTGTTTGATCATTATTGCATTAATATACATTATGTCATATCTAATCTAGTAACTCACTCAAGTTTATGTTGATTCTTTAGTTTTTAACATTTTTTAGGCACTGACAATGGAAAGGGTCTTGTCGGTCCATCTCGTTAGATACCGTTGCAGCTTGAGGCTCCCCGACTTTTACTATAGTTTTGTATCGCTCAGGTTTTAGTGAATAGTGGACTCCTGTTTTGAACTTACATGTGAGTGGTTGTAGTTGGTTACCTTTTGGCATGCAATTGATGATAGACACTAACCCGATATACATTGGTCCGTGAATTATCACCATTTGCTCATTAATGGATAGCAGAGTGTGATGATTCACATTGATGACTCTGATATTTGAAAGTTCTAAATTTGACGCTAATGTCACAAAGTATTAATGTATGAATTATTGTTAGATGTACGTGAAACATCGTAATTAGTTATGTTGATGACTCTAATATTTGAAAATTTTAAATTTGAAGTTAATTCCACAAAGTATTACTGTATGAATCATTGTTAGATGTATGTGAAACATCCTAATTAGTTGTGAGGGTGTTTCATACAAATTAAGTTGTTTTAAGTGACTGTAATTGTTGTCATTTTGATCGATCATGCAACTTACGTAGATAGCATGCTCCCTTCTTTAATTGGGAGTATAACCTAATTATATACATGCACAAAGTGTAAAAGTAGTAGTGATACCAATTATGGTCGACTTAGGTTTCCTTAAACTATATATGTGGTAGACTTAGTTTATAAATGAATCCAGTTAAAAAAGATATATAACATATGAAGAACCATATCGATGCGCATTACAATAGGATCGAGTAGTACTCTTATTATATCAGAAAACATAAACAATAACAGAAAATATGTACAATTTGTAAAGTCAGAATGAATCCATAACGTATTATACAAATAGTTACAACATCAGATTGAACTCTTTGGGCCGGATTGACTCTTGCTATACTATAAGAAGACCAACATGGATAGACGGGTCATTGGCCCACTGTGTGGCTCAAGAACAATAACTCCACGACCCGAAAGCCCCAATGTAAACTGATTTGAATCAGAATAACGGGTAGCAATTACATTTGGATACATTCTAGCTATAGACACAAATGGTTCGATTGTGTTACATAAAGAGGAAAATGGCAAAATAACTCCACACATGTAGGATCCCTTGATAGAAACTTTGTATTTAACTTGAGTTGGAATATATATATATATATATATATATATATGTATATATGCCTTTTGTTTGATCTTACATTTCAGCTTGCGGGGATTTGCTTTGAGGACGTCATTTAACATGAATATATCGCATTAGTAATCAAGAGTTTGCTTCTTGAGGAACATTCTGGTGACAAGATACAATTATGTTATTAGAACACAAATAGTTGTGAATTAAACTAGCCGCTTTTTAAATACTATAATCTATCCACACATAACACTATAATGTATCAAAATTAATGATTAATTGTTGCACACACTTGCATCACACAATATATCTAGCGTCAATGGGTCAAAGATGGAAATTTGTGTTGAATGACTGACTGTCTGATCGTGGTTAAACAATACTAGGGTTTTTGCTAGGGGTTTGTGTGCTCGTTCACGAGAAATTTTCAAGGATGTGATAGCATGCTTTTCCCGGTTATCGATATTTCAAATGCACAACTAAAACATGGGAGTTGAATATTAGCAAGCTTCTCATTGTACACATGTGCATGTACATACACTTTATTGTGCACACACAATAGAAAGTGGATGGAGTCTTTTTTGACTAGAAACAGACCTTAGCATTAGCTTCTCCTGACGAGACTAGATACCTTTTATCGATGAAGAAGGGTAAACACTTGTGTTATCCCAGTATTCACCTATAAAACGAAAAACACTTGTAATTAAGGCCGGAAAACCAAGAGGATATGTACATGTCAAATTATATGATACTTAAAAGCAAATATATTTTCGGTACATTTCTAGTGATATTTTGTTTTGTCTTTGTCCATTTCCATAGCTTGTGTACCACAATATTACCAAGTGCAAGAATGGAACCATCCAAGTTTATATACAGTAGTCTCACAATCTGAAAACACAGATAACATATATTTATCAGCTAAAATGTAGAAAAACTCATACGTTAAGTAAACGCAACCCATAAGTTTTCTAAATCTAAATTGTTCTACATTTACGATACAACAATGATAAAAGTTAAGAACAAAAAAAGGATCTGGAAATGTAGACAAATGCTTACCTGTGTTGGTAAAGTAGTCTTATCTGCCCTCACGACATGAAGTTGACTTAATTTTGTGATTTTTTTAGGCTTCGAAACATTAGAAGGTTCAAACTCTTTTCTTACTGTGGATCCAACATCTGCCCGAATCTGGATAATTTAAAATAAGTTGATCAAAAAAATTTTTGAAAGAAAAACAATAATGTTGATAGACTATTCCTATCAACTTTCAATATTAGGTAACTTACGTGGAAACCACCATCTCCAACCATAGAACCAACCGAGTGATTGGTTACATGGGTTGGTGTTAAAGAATCATATAATTCTTCATAAGCATGATCTTGAAAAAAGTGTATTGAATACTGAGTTGCACTTTGCATTCTTGCAAAATGTATGCTGCCAGTTTAAGCTGCAAGAACATTTGGAATAAGTACATCATGTCAATAAAGATTATAGAAAATTATCAACAAGAAACTTGCAATTAATTAATAATATGTACCTTTGGTTAATCAGCATACGTAGCCTTGAGTTTTTCGACATGAAAAATCTGACACTTTTCATGTATTTCTATGTGTGCATCAATCAATTTCTTTAGTGTAGCAACTCGTTCACCTTTGGTTGTCTTTGTATATGTGTACTTGGGAAGTTGTTCGTTCTCCCTATCAAAGATATCAAAGATTCTATCTGGTAAACATATACATACATGCATACATACATACATGTGTGTGTGTGCATTGGCGGACCTAGGATTTTTGGTCGCCGGTAGAACAAATTTGAACTGTGTTTTTGATTTTATAATTTTATTAATTAGATTCGTCTGATCGGGTTAACAAAGGACAAAATTAATTGAAATTTTATAAATTTTGGGATTAAATAAGAATAATAGTATTGGGTTTCGTGAAATGAACCAAAATTATAAATAATAATGACTTGAATATTTAATTTTGAGCATTATATAATGAATTCATTATTATTCTGTTTGTTACATTAAATTATAATAATTATACCGCATATTATTTATTTGATTGAAGGTTATAACATTATTTGATTAAATAGTATTAATATTGGAAAAGGAACGTTCAAAAAACACCGGTTGCACAAATAAAAAGTCATAAAATATAACATTACGAAACAAAGTTATTGGCGGAAGGAGCGGTGTCACGTGCCACCCCCAAATTCCATTTGGGTCCACCCATGTGTGTGAGTGGATGTTGAGATTCAACAAAGTATATCTAGATATCAAAAATACTAAGAGTACGCTAAAAAAAATTAATTTTTTTTATATATACATGTATAACGAATATTTAAAACTATTTATCTAAAGTATCATACTTTTAATATTAAGATTCATGAAATATATCATGTGAATGGTCGGCAAGATTATGACAATCATGCGATCATCTACCCAAATCACCATAAATGATTTCAGAATTTTTGACATAGTTTTAAGGTGTATTTGTATGAGATTTTTTTTTTTGCAAGTTGCATTGTATTATTAATTTAAACATGATAATATATAAATTAGAAAAACAATTTTTTTAAACATGATACCTTCAGTACTCTCGATATGTAGAGGTACCGTTTGAATATGTGTGCGTCTACATTCATACATACAGACACACATGTGATCAGTTAATGGGTCAATTTTGACCGCTTTTGACTAGCACGGTATTTTAAGTAAACCAAACCAATGACTGAAACCAATGACTGTGTCGGTTCTCAATTTAGCATATATAATCGTTCGATCTAGCTAATCTGGTATTTAAAGCATGATTTTAATTTTTTGGAACATTACACACTTTGATTTATAAAAGAAAAACATCAATAACAAAATAACAAAACGGAAACGTCTGGGTATATCTAAACAATTTTATGAAATAGAAAGTAAATATAAAAATAGACGAGCATAAGTGTATGAAAAAATTGTTAGACATGTGAATGAAGTGACTAGCTTTCTTCATCGTCCCACATTACTAGGAACTAGACACGATGAATGTGAAATTCTCCTATATTTTTATCTTTATGCACATGAACCTTAATCCACAAAAACAATGCTTATAATACCAATCTCGATTTATTGGTATACTTGCTTACCGAATGTTAGTTAACTTGTCAATTTTGAATAGCATTATATTTTGAAGTGAACCAAACAAGTGACAAAGTCGATCCTCGGATCTAGTTTGGTTTTTAAAATCATGATAGTAACTGTAAAGAATCATATATGATTTGATGTATAAAAGTAGAAACTTGATCTCTTTGCAATGAAATCACAATAACATAACGGAATTGCAATATGAAACGATAAACAAAAACACCAGAAACAAAATGTATATAAAAAATGAGCAAAATTGCATGATAATATCACTTGGCATGAATAATGAAGTGTCCAGCTTTCTTTATTGTCCAACATCACTTGTGTAATTGATTCGAGTATCACCAAGCTCGAGCTCGAGATCTATTATAACACTCGAGCTCGAAACTCGACTCGAGCACGATCGAGCCTTAATTTTGAGACTCGAGCTCGACTCGATAACTACTCGATACTATTGAGCTGGGCTTGACTCGATTAAATCTGGGATAAAAGAAATCGGAATATTAATACAAAATTTTCAATCTAATTTTATCGCAACAACAAGCAAGAATGATAAAAATATATGAATGTAATTTTAAGTTTAAAATTATATAAATTGATTTATATAATAGTGATAAAAATACAATTTTACAAAGTTGAATGGTAAAAATATAAACACATAAACTTAGGTTCGATTAGGCTCACTAGTCTATCGAGTAGGCTATTTTAAAACTCGAGCTCGACACGATTACTACTCGAGTAGCGCGAGCTTGGCTCGATTAATTGTGAGTCAATTTTGAGTTTTTTTACGAGTCGATCCCGAGTAGCTCATGAGTTGTTTCGTCTCATTTACACCACTAATCACTATGAACTAGGGAGGTTGATGTAAAAAAACCTTTATATATACATATCCCCACGCATCTCATCATTACTCCATAAAAAAGTTTTTATCCTAACAAGCTCGGTTTAATTAGGTTTAATATTCATGTAAACTGGGTATCAGTTAATCAACCCGTTTTGACTAACAATATATTCGAAGTAAATCAAACTAACCGGCTCTTGGTTTGAACAATACGAATGGCATAGTTTTTCAAAACATGATTGTAAATGTAGAATTTTTATAAGCATTGATTTATAAGAGGGAAACAACCTTTACAATGCAATCAAAATAACAAAACGAAATTAAATCCAAAATACAAGGAAAAAATGATCGACGCTCGTGTTTGACACGGTTTCCTTAAACAAGATTTGACATCTATTTCTACGGGACTTAAGAAAAAATAATGAAAAAAAAATTAGAAAAAAAAACCTAAACGTAAAGTTCAAATGTAAATAAACATAAATACAAGAAAGAAATAACGGAAAAACTAAAAAAAAAAACATAAACTTAAATTTTGAATGTTAATAAACAAAAATACAAGAAAAAAATAGGTACCACGGCCTTAAGAGAAAATAAACATAAATAAGAAAAAATAAGCAAAAGTACTTACTTGAATTTCCTTCAAGGCGAAAAAGCTCAAACCTTTCTCTAGAACGACAACTTAAAGAGTTACTTAAAAGTGGGATGGATTGCCTTGAATAAAGAGTTCTTAATTTATAGAGTTTAAACTCAGTCAATGTTTTTATTTTTCGTCTATGTGGGACTCTCTATTAATAAAGTCCAAACCTACTCAAGGTTTAATCCTCTCTACCAATGTGAGACTTACTTCTACTCTAAATTTTCACACTTTTCATTTCAAATGTTTCACTTTAAGAGTTGATATCTTATTTACAATACCTTTGTTTTGCATACAAATTAGCTCATTGCAAACTCTATTAAAAAGAATGCAACCCCACAAAAAACTTTCATTTATGTGTAACGTATGTAAAACTAAAGTGTCCAATTTCCGTGAAAAACATATTTTTCAAAAAAAAGTCAAACAATCCCACACATTAACAGAGATTGCACGAAACCTTAAAATAATGAAAAAAACTGGAGAAAAACCTAAACTTAAAGTTCAAATGTAAATAAACATAAATACAAGAAAGAAATAACGGAAAAAACTAAAAAAAAACATAAACTTAAATTTCGATTGTTAATAAACAAAAATACAAGAAAAAAAGGTACAATGGCCTTAAGAGAAAATAAACATAAATAAGAAAAAAATAAGCAAAAGTACTTACTTGAATCTTCTTCAAGGCTAGAGAGCTCAGACCTTTCTTTAGAACGGCAACTTAAAGAGTTACTTAAAGGTGGGATGAATTACATTGGATAAAGAGTTCTTTATTTATAGAGTTTAAACTCAGTCAATGTTTTTATTTTTCGTCGATGTGGGACTCTCTATTAATAAAGTCTAAACCTACTCAAGGTTTAATCCTCTCTACCAATGTGGGACTTACTTCTACTCTAAATTTTCACACTTTTCATTGCAAATGCTTCACTTTAAGAGTTATATCTTATTTACAAAACCTTTGTTTTGCATACAAATTAGCTCATTGCAAACTCTATTAAGAAAGAACGCAACCCCACAAAAAACTTTTGTTTATGTGTAACGTATGTAAAACTAAATGTGTCCAATGTTCGTGAAAAACATATTTTTCAAAAAAAGTCAAACAATCCCACACATTAACAGAGATTGCACGAAACCTTTCCTCCATAAAATTTCAACGGTTGAATCCTACATATGACAAAAATAAACATAAGTACACTCTCTGAACCTGCCCTTGTGAAATACACACCATCTTTTAGATGTTAATAGAACTTGATGTGTTTGCAACTAACTTTTTAAACTGCACCCTCATAATCCATTCGTACGAACTTATTGCTTCAAGTGCTCTAGTCTCTTTCGTTTCGATAACTTCAAAATTAACTCTTTGTTTAATCATTTTTTAAGTGGATCTGAAATGTTATCCTTTGACTTCACATAAGTGATAAGTCCAGTTGAGAATAGTTGTTATATAATATTGTGTCTACATCGGATGTGCCTTGACTTCCCATTTTGCATTGTGCTTGAACTCATAAATCATCGATTGTGTATCATAAAATATACATATGACTAACACAAGCTTAAGCTATCTAAGGATGTCTTCCACAAATAAATATAATCATTCTTCTATAACCGCGTATTTAGGACTTCGAGTTAGAACTATAAACTAACAAACAAAGACAAAGAAGGGTTTGTTTCTTTCATTCATTTAACTTTAGCTGAACAAACGAACAACAAATTGTATTCATTCGTAAAGAGTTAACATCGTCCGTGTTCGTTTAAAACGTAAATGAACACTAAGACAAACATAAAAAATAATAGATTTAAGAACCTTATGCTTAGACTAAGCATCATTTTCTTAGGGCAATGTGTCTCATAACCCAAGCACCTTTATAGAGGCTTGCCTGGAGGGTTTTCTTACCCTTCCCTAATGTGGGACAAATGCAAAAGAGGTCACAAAAGATGAACTACAGAACACTGGTTGTTTCGAGAAAGATCGATTTAGGCATCACTGTATTTATAAAGGCATGTCTTAGCAATCTTTCACACCCTTGACCAATGTGGGATAGATGTAGTACGTGATAAAACCTTTATTTTTATTGTGGATTGTATGGAATTTTTTTCTCATTAGCCTGTCGATGTGGGGCAATCCAAAAACCATTTTATTAGTAATAAGTAATAACCAATTCTCTCACCCTTCAATTGCATCTTCATGCTTTGTTATATACAACTAAAACCAATAAAAATAATTTTTAATTCTATTAACTTATGTTAAATTATATTGTTAGAATCATACAAAAATATATGATTAAACTAATTATATAACTAGTAAAAGTGTGTATGTGTGTGTGTAGAGGTTCAATTCAGAATTTTTGTGCACCAAGAAACCTCAATGAACTTTTATGTATCGAATGATAGACCAATGGTGCATTAAGGGCATTTAGGAAATACTAAATATATGGTAATATATTTAAAATTTAAAAATAATTAAAGTTATTTATGAGTTAAATATGGAATTAGAATCCACATTAACTACTCTTTAAAACCTACTCATCCTTCCTTTCCCCATCTTCTCCCTCTCTTTTTTGGCCCTCCTTTCTCCCCCTCTCTCTCTTTCGGTTTTAGCCACCACCGCCGCAACCACTAGCCATCAACCATAACCACATTATCTCTCTCTCCCTCCATCTCTCTCGCTCCCGACCTTATCTCTCTCTGCCCTCCCTTCTCCCTCTCTCTATTTCGGTTTTAGCCACCACCGGCCACCGCCACACCACAGAACACTACCACCATTGATGCACACGAACAATTATTATTGTCAAAAACACTGTCCAATAATAATTATGGACACGTCAAGGATGATAATGAACACGTAGAAGGTATGATTGTTTGAATGAATGACGAATGATGAACATGATGAAGGTTTGCATAGAAAGAATATAATGCATGGAATACGATGAAGGTTTGCATAGAACATGGACGATGAACGATGAACATGATGATAATGAACGATTATGATACATAATGGCAGCAACACGATTTATAGATGAACAATGAATGATAATGATGAATGATGAACACCATGATGATAATTAACGGCGATGCATCACGAATTTGTATACATAAATCCAAGATGCAACATGGAATGAACATGAACATGAAATCCATCGACTTCTCCATCATCTTTTTGAATTTGTGTAGATTTTGTTAAATTTGAAAGTGTATCAATTGAATATATTTAGCATTTATCATTTAATTATATTGTCAGAATATTAAATTTAATATAAAATTAAAATTAATTTGAATAAATATATATTTTTTTTGAAACTACCCAAAATACACTCCCCCGTTTGATATTGAATGCACTAAATGCATAAAATTTTCCAATTATTTACCTTTTTGTCATTTAATTTAAGCCTTACAATTTTTTGATCAAATAGACGAAAAGGGTTCTTTTGTACATCGATGCACAAAAGTTCTCCACTGAACCTTCCTAATATATATATATATATATATATATATATATATATATATATATATATATATATATATATATATATATATATATATATATATATATATATATATATATATATATATATATATATATATATATATATATATATATATATATATATATATATATATATATATATATATATATATTAAGATTCAAAAAAATTACATCTAAAAAACAAGTGTATTCGAATGTATCACCCTTAAAAAACTTTAGTTTAAATTTTTTTCACAATAATGTTTAGATTAACGTTACACACATAATATGTGAATTTTACATACATTGAGACATTCTACGTCCTCGAAAATTATGTGAATGATCCTGTATATTAATGTGAATAATCATTCACACCATTCACATAATTCTTTTTTTTTTTAATCATTTTTTGCAAAATTGATTTTTTGATTCTAAGGTATGGTCTTTTTGATGGAAAGTTTTATAATTTTGGTTTATACATGTCTATGCAAGAGAAATATATGTGAATGATCATTTACAAGAGGTACGTTAAGTACGTTGAAAATTGAGGAATACGTTGATAAAAGTGATTTTATATATATATATATATATATATATATATATATATATATTTGTGTGTGAAGACATACATACATACACCTCACCCAACAACACCCTACAACCTACCCACCTCACCAACCTATGCACTCCATTCTACCCCCACCTCATCCCATCTTATCCCCTTCACTGACATATTGCACCCACTCATCGTACCCTACCCTTCCTATGTTACCCCATCTAAAACTATTTACATGTATCTTACCCGACCTTACCAACCCAACTCATACATCCTACCTCTATGTACCCTATCAAATCCCACTTATCCCAGCTCTTACACCTATCCATCCCACCAAAACCTACCACATTTCTTCCCTAACCCTGCACTACACCCATTCACCTCACCTCCCCTCCCCATATGCCACCCGTATATTACACTCACCAACCCTATTCAAACTAACCCTACCCACCCTACCAAACCTCATCCACAATGCCTCTATCCTATCCTACACATCTATCTAACCTACAATATCTCATCTCAACCACTATAATAGACACCTGACCCTGCCATAATCCTTCATTACCCCACCTAACCATAATGTACATACACCTGACCCCACCATAATATACATACACCTCCTACCTAACCATGTTTTACCTTCTATGATTCTATTCTTAGTCTATCATATCTCAACTCATACTTACAAAAAATAATAATAATAATAATAATAAAGATAAATAATCTTATATCATTAAGAAATGGATAAATAACCTAGAAATTTTTATGAAATATTCTCTTATTAAGACATTTTCATTTCTCATGACATGTGATTGATTTTTCTTTGATATGATTGATTCCACATTTTAAATATATATACAACATCATTTTAAATAAGTTTAAAACAATAAAATAAAATGTTCATATTATCAAGGTGTTGCATGTATCCAATAATATATGAAAACATTATTGTCAATATATATTTATAAAGTTGTTAATGAACAGTTAACCACACTGTCAGGTAGCGCTAAGCAGCTAACTTATTTTATTACTTTATATATAATATATAATGTTTTTGTTTTTCAATAATAACTTTTGATACGTTATATTTTATAAAAATTTGAATATATCATTATGATCACATTGTTTTTATCTACATTTCGATATAAATTTTATTACCATGAGAACTATGTTCATTAAGCATTTGACCTATTTTTTAAATTTTAAATACAATATTTAAGTGTTTTATTTTTCTGTTATACCATTTGATATTAGTATAAACTTTTTACTGTGATTTACTTTATTACTTTATATATAATATATAATATTTTTATTTTTCTATAATAACTTTTGATATATTATATTTTATAAAAATATGAATATATCATTATGATCGCATTGTTTTTATCTACATTTCGATATAAAATTTAATACCGTCTGAACTATTTGCTTAAATTTTCATTAAACAGGCAGGTATACAGCTAACCTATTTTTTATTTTATACATAATATATAATTGTATTATTTTTCTGTTATACCATTTGATACTATATTATACAAAAATTAAAATATATCATTATCATTATCAATATGATAATATTATATTAATATATATTCCAATACAAAATATATTTTCAAACGAATACTATGATAGTGTTCAATGAACAATTAATCTCGGACAACTCAATATTAGCAATTAATTTACTTTATTACATTAGATATAATAATAATAGATAACATTTTTTGTTTTTTAATAATAACTTTTAATACACTATTAACTATAAAATTTCAAATATATCATTTTGATTGCATTATTTTTGTTGACATTTTGATACAAAATTTATTATCTTATAAACTATATTAATTAAAACAGGTACACAGGTGACCATTTATTTTTTTTCAATATATATTATATAACTGCTTTGTTTTTTCTGTTATAATAGTTGATATTATATTTTATAAAAATTTAAATATATCATTACGTTCGCATTATTTTTTATTTATATTACAGTATAGATAAAACTACTCGTTTGTATAAATTCAAAACATTACTAGTTCTTTTACTCTTTTTATAAATAAAAAATGTAACGCTTTACGCTATTAAAGTCTGTTGTTTTAAACCACCAATTATCTAAAAACAATTTTAAGATATGTAATTTAATATTGAGTAAAACATTTAATGTAAAATAAAACATTAAAGGTATGAATGAATGTAATTTATTGTGCTTTATGAAAGTGTTGCATATATTAAGTTGTTATAATATCACACTTATTGTGAGGTAAATATTAAAAAATTGTTCATTACATGTGTATCTAATAAAAGCACACTTACTTAAATTTACATGTATGTAAATGAACATTTATGTGAAACATGATTTCATACACTTAAAATGCGTGAATTTACGTGACATTTTTTTTAAGAATTGTACATTGTGGTGTGTTGCCTAATAACTTATACACATTTTGAACCTGGTGGGAGGGAGGGAGGGAGGTAGGGAGGGAGGGAGGGAGGGAGAGGGAGAGAGGGAGAGAGAGAGAGAGAGAGAGAGAGAGAGAGAGAGAGAGAGAGAGAGAGATGGAATGGATGTGTGTGTATTTGTGTGTGGGTGAGCATTTTTGTGAATCTTTATATTGTCATCTATTTAATAATGAGTCTGAAAATGGTTTCATCATAATTAATATTATAATATTGATAATGTGTGTGTGTGTGTATATGGACGACAAACTAACCAACTACTACTACTAAATTACCCCGTGTTTATAGTGTGTGCAATAATTTACGGTTTTTATCAATTTGTGTAACGTTTTTTAAAATTTGCTTCAATGTAAAAATCGAAACCAAATGAAAACATTATTTGTATCTAAAAATGCTCCAATACACAAATTGATAAAAATGCTGAAACATTATATATATACATATATATAGTTCGAGAGAGCACCACTTATTATGCAGTGCTCTAGAAGGTACCAGCTTTAAAAAAAAATTTAAATTTTTTTTTCATAAACATGTTTTAATAATTATGAAGATAATATGTAAATTTCGCATACATTCAAATCTCCTAGCTCCTAAAAAGTGATGTGATCGTACACTTCCATAATTTTAAATATATGTGAACTTGCATTTATGTGATGTGTGATTTCATGCAGTTAGAGTGTTCGAATTTGCGTGAAATTTATTATCATTTGTGTAATGTTAATTAATACATGTTAATGAAAATTTTTTTCAAAAAAATTACTTTTAAAAGTGGTACATTCTTATGCGCTGCATAATGGGTGGTAGTCACTTAAACTATATATATATATATATATATATATATATATATATATATATATATATATATATATATATATATATATATATATATATATATATATATATATATAAAGGGGTGGGCTCAATGGAGAACATCTATGCATTGAAGAACCTTGGAGAACCACAATGCATCGCTTGAAAATCGTAATGCATCACGTGGAAGTCGATGCATCATGTGGGGAATTTGATCCATCACGTGGAATTAATGATGCATCAGACGGGAATTGAGATGTATTTGTGGTGGTGGATGGAGATTCTTCAAGGTTATTTGATGCATGAAGGTTCTCCATTGTCTCTCTCTCTCTCTCTATATATATATATATATATATATATATATATATATATATATATATATATATATATATATATATATATATATATATATATGCATACACATACATACATATACACATATGTGTGTATATATATATTAACAGTGTGTTATGTATATTAGTATTTTATTTGTTATTTGAATGTTGTTTATAGAATAAAATTTAATTATATTCTAATAATTCTTATATATTTATAAGATTAATATAGAGTAATGGTTAATATTTATTACATTTTGGCAATAATATAATGTTTACTATACATAAACAATACTTATTATTGTAAACTTTTTTCACAGTACTTAACAAATTAAATATAATGTGTGTCTATAAATATAAATATAAATAAATAATTAAGTTGTGTGTGTGCGCGCACACGCACACATTGTGTGTGCTCACGTGTGTTTTTTTTCAAAATAGTAGCTTTAAATTCTAACCGAATGTACCACTTTTAAAAACTATTTTATATTTTTTATGATTTTTTTGAAACTAACAATATAATGCTACTTTCAATAAATCATATAAATACACATTGGAATTATATGAAATTTCTATAAATGGTTGATCATTTACAGTAAATTTGTGTGAATGATGAATCATTTATACAAAATTTTTATATATTTACATCAGTTTTATTAGATTCTTATTATATATAGAGGAATATTTCTTTAGATTCTTAACATAGGAAGGTGAAAGAAATGTTCAACATTGTGCAAACACAAGTCGTTCACATATGACTAGGAATGAGACGAGGGGATCAGGTGAAGATAATGATAATGTTCATAGTCTTAGCTAAATGGTAGATACTATGAAACATTTTTTTGACATTTTTTGATATTATTTTTGTGTAATTCGTTGATCACTTATTTTATTTTTTGTTGGAACTACAACGAGGTTGGATGTGTAGAAATCGGAATGCACACTAATATAAGTTTAGCCAAAGTCACGACCCAAGCATTAAAACACGGGTTAAGGGGGTTGTGCCCCTTGTGGGTCTAAGGGGTGGAGCCCCTAGTGGTGGTTCGATTGTAGGAATTTATAATTTGACGTGTTAATTTTATTCATCAACATTGAAAGATTAACAACTTTTGTTAAAACTTTCAAAGTGAAGGTTCTGGTAGTTAACCGATTTTATCAACTAAAATTTGTATGGAAGCGTCTTATATATACAAACAAGATATATCAATTTGAATACTAATGTATTTTCTTGTGCATTATACCATAACCAACTTTGAATACCCATTAAGACAAATTGTTGTTATCGAAAAGTAAACTCACCTAATAGTTTGATCATGTAAGTCTGATTTCCTTTTTGTATCCACATTTTTAACATCTATTATGTATAAATATTATTTAGATTCACGATTCGTTATAGTTTTATGACCTAAGAATGGTCAAATGATTTTCCCATAGTGTTATCTTTTGAAATTATTGTATAATTTTATATATGGAAAATCATACAAAAAATCAATACACGTTTGATATTTTTCGATTAAGTCTCTGTACCAAAAACGTTTCCATAAAAGTCCTTCAACTTGAAATATGTGCAGTGATTTTTACGAAAACCTTTTTAAGTTGAAGACTTTTATGGAAAAGATTTTGGTGCAATGACTTATTCGAAAAATACTAAAAGTACATTGGTTTTTACGTGATTTTCCCTTTTTTATTTCATATAAGTAATGCCAGATTTATGGAATTTTGAGGATAACTAAAAATCATATAAAATATTAATTTAGGCAAGAAATTACCCACGAAAAATATTCATGGGTAATAATTCCTACGATTTTATTTCACGAGTAACTAATAAAAAAATAAAAATGGATATTATTTATCAGTGAAAAACATTACCCATGAATATATATATATATATATATATATATATATATATATATATGTGTGTGTGTGTGTGTGTGTGTGTGTGTGTGTGTGTGTGTGTGTGTGTGTGTGTGTGTGTGTGTGTGTGTGTGTGGCTACATTTAGCCACAAATTTATGTGACTAAATATATGTGAATTCTTGCGATGGTTTTTAAATCCGGTTACATATTCACCCACAGAGTTAATGAAATTCCCCGTGGACGTCAGTCAGAATGACCGAACCACATAACACTTGTATCTTTTATTATGATCGTGTGTGCGCGTTATGTGATTAACAATAACAAGTGGTATAAGAGATTAAGTCGTTATTTAGGTTTCGCAACCCTCCTCTAACCGTGTTGAAGCCTCTTACAACCACCACTCTCCAGTGCCGCTAAACCCTCTTCCCACCTTTTGTGAAACCCTTTTGCCGCTACTACTTGTTTGTGAAGTGTTGTCGACTGTATCTTGTCGATCTCGTGCCACCAAGACTGATGTGTTTGAACACCTCGTTAGTCTATTGGGTTGTTAGGATTATGGTTGACCATGGAAAGAATCGGATCGAGAAGTTTGATGGACAAGATTTTGGTTGGTGAAAGATGCAGATCGAGGATCTTTTGTGTTAGAAAGATTTGGATCAGATTTTGATCGTAACAAAACCTAGGGATACGAAAGACGAAGAATTGGCTGACTTGGAACGAAAAGTGATAGTCATCATCAAATTCGCACATGCTAAGAATGTGGCGTTCAACATCGTGAAAGAGACGAGTGCGAAGGGATTTATGACTGAACTGTCGAACATGTACGAGAAGCCATTTGCTTCTAATAAGGTATTCTTAATTAGACGGCTTGTTAGTACTAGGATGGTGTGTCTGTTAATTCTCACATTAAGGAGTTTAACAATATAATCTCTAGGTTATTATCTATTGACATTAAGTTTGATGAAAAGTACAAGCCATGTTATTTTTGTGCTCATTACCGGAAAGTTGTCCCGAATCTGTTACAACAGTTAGTAGTTCAGTTGTAACTACTAAGTTTACTTTCCAAGGGATTCACGATATTATACTTGGAGAGGATATTCGAAGGAGGAGTACCGGAGAATCACCAAGATCCTTGATGAGCACTGAAGGGAGGGGTAGAAGGAAAGAAAGAGGAATAATAGATTGGCAGACCAAAATCCAAGAGGATGAGCTAGCCTAAGTCTAGAAAATATATGCTGATATCGCAAAGTGAGTGAGAATTTTAATATCAGTAAAAAAATGGAAGTTAATGTTGGGACGAGTGATTCTGAAGACGCTCCCGTCTGTTGTGTCGAGAACTCATCCGAGTTGTGGATTATGGATTCTAGTGCATCATTCCATTCTATGTTTAGTACGAAGACAATGATAATCCAATGACATGTAACTTTGGTAAAATTCGTCTTGCTAACACTCACACTCTAAACAATACAGAGATAGGAGACATTGACTTGAAGACTACTTTAGGCAGCACTTGGACTCTAAAGAACGTACGGGTTATTCCAGGACTCAAGAAGATGTTGACTTGGATTGGACTGGTGGATGATCAAAGTTACAACGTCACCTTTGGTGGAGGTAAATGGAATGTAGTGAAAGGGAACCTTGTAATTGAAAAAGTGAAGAAGAAAGGTACACTGTACATGGCTAAGGTCTCACATGATAGGATTAATGCAGCTTCTAGTGGGCCAGATCTATCCAAATTGTGGCATCAACGCATGGGGCACATGAGTGAAACAGGAATAAAAATGTTAGTTGCAAAGGGAAAACCACCATATCTGAAGAAGGTTGACTCAGAGTTTTGCGTATCGTGCATACTTGGTAAAAACAAGAAAGTATCATTCGTGAAAACCGGTCACGCTCCGAAAGCTTAAAAACTCGAGCTTGTTCACACATATGACTACAGACCAACACTACTTGTGGTGTCTCTGTTAAGACCGAGCTACTACGTCATGTTTATCGACGATTCGACACCCAAGGTATGTTTTTATTTTCTTAAAAATAAATTTGAAGGATTTGATGTTTTTAAAAAATGGAAAACTGTTGTATGAAAATTAACTTGAAGGTACAGAGTTTAAAGTCGGATAACGAAGGCAAGTAAATCAGTAAAGAATTCATAGACTACTATGCTGAAAATGGCATCCGGATAATAAAGACCATTATAGGCACTCCTCAGTAGAACGGAGTTGTAGAGAATATGAACAAAACTTTAAGCAAGAGGGCTACAAGCATGATATTAATTGTCATGCATCCTAAGACATTTTGGGTTGGGGCAGTTTGTTTACCTTATTAAGCGGGGTCTTTCAATAATGTTGGGATTCAAATTTCCAGAATAAGAATGGAAAGGTGAAGATGTGAAATACGAGCACCTAATGGTATACGGGTGCAGTGCGTATGATCTGCGTATGATCTGGATAAGAATGGGGAAAAATTATATGTCAAAGCCAAGAAGTACACCTTTATCGAGTGTATAGCTAACAGTTTGGGGGATATAGACTCCTGGACTTTGAAAGTCAAAAAGTGGTTAGAAGTAAACACACTACGTTCAATGAGGCCGAGCATTATAAAGGTAGAAACTTGGAGAAATCAAAGGATCAGACACAATGAGTTGAGATAGAATTTGAAATCATCGATACGCGAAAATCTACAGATACTCAAGATAGTAGGACCCTTGATGAACCTAAAGATGATTGGAATAGCGAAGTTAGACAGTTACATCACAGTGGGTTAGAAGATCTACTAGATTTACTAGGCCTACAAAATATGATCGTTATTGACTGAAAATGGCAAACCTGAGACAGAGGCATCTAAAAAGATATATTCATCACAGTGGAGCGAGCTCTAACATCCTAAGATTTTGTTATTGTAATTTGAGTTTAATTAGTCAAAATATGTAATTGATGTAATCCAGTTGGTTTATTAATGAAAATTTTATATATATGTAATTGATGTAATCCCAGTGTATGCGAACTTCGGATCTAAATATAGGGATCCAAACTTTTGGGTATTTTACTATATTTTAAGGTAACATAAACTTCGAATGATATAAACTTCAGACTTAGTAAAGATCCGAACTTCGGCTATATTATGAACTTTGGACCAAAAGGGGATTCGAAGTTGGACACTTTAACCTGAAATTTTGATGAATTTTATTAATGATAATAAAATACTACTGAGATGACAGGTCCCTTGTGGTGTTGTTAAACACACAGTGGGGTGTTTTGTGACTAATGAACCATTTATTAGTATTGTGATTCCGGTTGAAATCCCAAGGAGAAATAAATCAATAATATATAAATTGGAGTTTAATGACGCACCCACTGTGAGTACTTAGATTTATATGTATGTATTTGTTTTATGTTAGCTGTTTTCATTAATGCATGTTGTTTCATAAACATTTCTTTGGCACTCTACTAACTTGCGCTGTGATTGATGCACATTGTGGCATGTATACACATTCCACATGTTCCATTTCTTTGTTGTGCGTCAACGTGATGGGCTTTCCGGCTATGAATGACTCTGATACTATCGAGACTATATGACCTGGAGCTGATCCTTCTATGATCCCGAAGGGCAGATGTAGCATTCTCGATGGTTAATTACGCCTCAATTAAATTTATTTGTTCCGTGCAATGGCACGATAGAGCCTCGTGCTCATATGTGTTTACGTAACGAAGAGGTGCACGACGTTAGTCGCCGATGTGACTCTTTTGTGCTACATAAAGTTGTGGAATATAAAATATTTGTACTCACTAAGCTTCCACTTATCCTTAGCTGGTTGACATTTTCAGGAAAAAGAAAATCCACGACTAGACCTTCTAGCTAGGTCAATTGTTGAAGTGCTTGAGAATTCTACTACTTAATTGGTAACCGGATGATCAAGATTCCTATGGTATTTAATGGTTGTTGTAATAAACTTTGAGTATGTAGATTTAAAATGGAACCATGTAGCACCGTAGCGTGGTTGACTAAATTTAATTTACGTAATTTTCAACTTTATGCATTGTACTAGGTTATTGGAATTTATGTAATGATTATGGATTGTATGTTTTATTTATGGGTGACGTGTTGGTGGTTACTGTGACAAGGATGTCACACGAGCAATGAAAGATGAAATGAGTTCCTCACATAAGAACAAAACATGGAATTTGTATTCAAAATAAATAAGGAACATAATAGATCTTAACGATACAAAGCTCGTCTTATAGTTAAAGGGTTTTTCAGAAAAAGAAAGGACTTGATTACAACGAGATCTTTTCTACATTGGTGAAAATGACAACTATTAGATTGATTTTGAGTATCATAGCTGTCGATGGAAACGCATCTGGAGTAGCTAGATGTAAAGATTGTGTTTCTTCATGGTGACCTTGATGAGGATATATATATATATATATATATATATATATATATATATATATATATATATATATATATATATATATTTATTAGCACGAGGGGTTTAAAGTAACACTGAAACATAATATAATCTGCAAACTAAAGAGAAGCTTGTATGGTCTCAAGCAAACACCTAGGCAATGGTACTTAAAGTTTGACAACTTCATGGAACAAACCACGTACATTAAATGTGAGATGGATCATTACTGCTACGTGAAGAAATTCAAGTGTATATCAATTTACTGCTCTGTGTTGATGATATGTTAATTGTTGATGCAGATTTGAATGAAATCAATAAGTTGAAGAAGCTGATGTCAAAGGAATTTGAAAATGAAAGACTTAGGTCCAACAAATCACATACTTGGAATCAACATCACACGAATTCAACAATATGGATCTCTAACATTATCCTAGGAGAAAAAAATCGAGAAAGAGTTAGAAAAATTTAAAATGAATGACGAGAAGACTATGCCAAGAAACACGTCGTTGGGAAGTCAGTTGACACTCACCAATGACTAGTCTGCGAAAACGAAAGAAGAAAAATCAGATTGGCTAAAGTTCCATACTCATTAGCAGTTGGTAGTGTCATGTACGCCATGGTTTGCAAGAGACCAGATGTAGCTCATGCCGCCGAGGTTATTAGTCGCTTTATGTTGAATCCGGGGAGAGAACTTTGGAAGCTGTTAAGTGGGTTCTCAAATATCTAGATATCTGAAGGGTACTTCAAAAATGGTTGTCAGGGTTTATATTGATGATGATCTTGGTGGTTGTAAGAAAACGTTCAAAAGCACGTCTGGTTTTGTCACAGTGAGAGAAACCGCTGTTAGTTGGATGTCGAAACTTCAAAAGGTAGAGTTGCAATTAGTTGGATGTCGAAACTTCAAAACAGTGTGGCTCTATCAACTATAGAAGTTGAGTACATGGCTAGCTTGCTTGGTTGATGAACTTCTTATTAGAGGTAGACAAGAAATAGATAGACAATCTGTTATACTATGATAACAAGAGTGCTGTAAAGCTTGCGAGAAACCCGGTCTGTTACGGAATGACTAAGCACATCGGGATGAGATATCACTTTATCAAAGGATTGATTTGCGAAAATTCAATGAAAATGAACGACTAAGCACATCGGGATGAGATATCACTTTTATTTGTGATCGTGTGTGTGTTGTATGATTAACCTTAAAGCAAACATATTATATATAAATTATAAATTTTAATTATTTAGAATTCTATTCCGTTAACCAAAAAACACCTTAAAGTATTTGAGAGAAAAGGGAGAAAACTAACTATAAACAAAATACCATTAGCAAATGTCCCCACTAATAGCCTTATAAGAAATACTAAGGTAGTTGCCGTTTGGTTCGCAAGAATCCGAGACAATTGGAGGGGAAAGGAATCCAATTCCAGTCAATTCATGTGTTTGGTTCAACTATAAAAAGGAATTGAATTCTATCCAAATTGAAATTTTTGTCAATGAATGAAGAAAAATAACATTCCTACACACTATGGATGAAATTCAATTCCTTTAAAAAAAAATAAAGTGGTTAATTATGAAATTACCCCTTACATGCAACACACTACACTACATCATACCCTACCTTACCCCACCCTCACGTACCCACCCTAACCCATCCTACCCCACCCCACCTATCCTATCCTATCCACCCTACTCTTACATACTACCCTTCCACACCCACCCCTCATCCACCATATGTTACTCTACCCCATCTCACCTACCCTATCCATCTCATCATATTCCTACATTGGATACTTATCTACTTCTACCCACCCATCTCATCCTACCCTAATCTACCCTACCCTACCCAATCCACTCCACACCTATACTACCCAAACCACACACCTATCCTACCCTACCTACCACAACATACCCACACACCCTCCCAACCTTACCTTACCCATCCTTACTCTAACCCACTCACGCCACCCTTACCTTACCTTACCCACAACCTAACCACACCACCCTTATTTTATCCCATGACCCACCCACCCACCCTTACCTATCCTATCCTACCCTACCGAGCCTCACCTTATCCCACCCACCTATATAAATTAAGAAAAAAATGATAATAAAATAATCAAAAAATGTATTTTGCTATTTGATCTTATTTAGTTATAATTTATTTGGTAGTTCATAGACCAAACTAGTTATGAAATTGAATTCCAATTCCATTTTTAGTTAACCAAACATGATTTGGATTCCAATTCCATTTTTAGACAACCATACATGATTTGGATTCCAATTCCAATTACTTGCAGATTCCAATTCATTTACAGATTCTAATTTCTTCTAAAACATTCTACGAACCAAATGTCACCTTAGTATTTAGTCATTTATGGCCAAAACCTTCTCACTAACCACATAAACAAATATATATATATATATATATATATATATATATATATATATATATATATATATATATATATATATATATATATATATATATATTCAACAAAGCTTTGATAGGAATTACTAAATCTGCAAAAAGACTAAAAATGAAACAACAATAATAAACATTTATTCATTTACTGACAAGTCAATTGTAAGAATAACAATCTATTTTGTTAAAATTAATAATTATAATATCTATTTTTAATAATAACACTATATTTATATCTTTTTTCGTAATTATAGAAATCTACTTAATATTTTTCAATTATAACAATCTACTTTAATTTGTCAAAATTATAATAACTAGTATTTACTTAGATAACATGTTAGTTTTTGAATGACACAAACAATTTATTCATGTCATAAAATTAGATATCGACAAACATTCTTTTCTAAAAGAATACAAGGGGTTTTCACAAGATTTTTTTTAGAAAAGCGAGTAACCTCAAAGGGTTGAAATCAGTAGAAATTAAACTCAAGACCTACTCTAGAGAATTTTAAGACTCAACCACTTAGAGGGTTTGTCAAACTATAATTCACGTTCTTAAAACGCTGACATGTAGCTTACAAATACTTACTATAATCATGAAAAAAATAGAACTAGACTGTTATAATTGTTAAATTTAAAGTGAACTGTTATAATTGTTAAATTTAAAGTGAACTGTTATAATTGTGAAAAATATAAAGTAGATTACTAATGTTGGTAAAATTAAAAGCTTAACTAACTATATTACTATATAACTTATGTTGGCCATTTCAGTGTAATAATATGTCATTTATATGGATGAATGTGTAAATGTCATGAGAACACAATCCTAGTCATAGAGGATCGTGCCTTGTATCCAAGCATTGTGTTCTCAAAATAGGATAACCCTAGCATTGGTGTTCTATAATTAAGATAGATTAGAAAAGAATTAGAAAAGAAAGGAACTTTTATACAGAAACCCATCCCATGATGCTTTATAACAAAGCATATATGTGTTCTTGTTTCTAGTGACAGATCCAGAATTAAATTTCATAGGGTCATTTTTCCAAATAATTTTATAGAATATGTTAAAAATCATCACTAATACAGAAAGTATAAAAGAACCTATATATCAAAACCAATATTTTAAAATTCCTCCAAAAATTGGACATATGTTTTTTTTGTGAAGAATAGAGTCTGATATCTTATTAAGAACCGAGGTTAAACGTTTTTGATAATATATATTATGATGCATAAAAACATATATCATGTGGGTTGTTTCACCCCAAACCCCGCTGTTAACACTGTTTGTTTCTCTTTTTATCTTTCGAGATTTTGTAGGAATATTTTGGAGTCATTTTCCTTTCATTTCATTCATTAAAATATTTTAAAAAGAACATATCTTTTTTATTTATTTCCAACCATTCCATCTTCTTTTCTACGTTACAATATTAACACTGAAACACCCTCACAACTAAATAGGGTATTTCACACACATTTAACAATAATTTATATAATAATACTTTGCGGAAAATGCGTCAAATTTAAATTTTCAATATTCAAAAGCCATCAACATGATACTTCCCACTTTGTCACCTAATAATGAGCAAAGTGTGGGGTATCATGGATCAAAGCAGATGGGTTACAATTTATAAACATCTAGGTTATCTAACCATGGGTTAAAGCTAAGTTCATCCACGAGCATATGCCAAAAAGGGAGTCCACTAATCCCGCACCCGAGCAATCCAAAAGCTATGCCAAAAATGCAAGGAACCCTAAGCTAGCCCCAACCGAAATCAACTAGACGGACCGGCTAGGCCCTTACCATTGACAACGCCTGAAAAAGGTTAACAACTAACAGAGTCACCATAAAGTTGAGTGAGTTACTAGATTAGATATAACACAAGGTATATAGATGCAATGATGATCAACATAATGATTCCAAACGGCATAAGTCAAGTGCACAAGATGAGTGATCAAATACCACATGCCCCTTCATAATTTGGGGTTCCCTAGCAAGTACGGGTGTGGTGATGCCTCTAGCAAGTACGAGGCTATCCCTAGCAAGTACGGGACTGTCCCTAGCAAGTACGGGACTTCCGACAATGCAAGTACGTCGGCATCCGGCATCCAAAGGGGCCAGGAATAATCCATGGATATCCAGGTGAGTCCAAACGAAAGGTATAATCAGCAAATGAGGTCCAAGATGCCTCGAGAATACGAATATGCCATGCATTGATGAAATGGATGAATAAGCAACAATCATATAATGCCATAGTATGAATCAACAACGAATGATCAATCATAAAGCAACAAGTACATCATATATGACTTTATGAAAATCTAATACTAGAACTCACAGTGATTGGTTATCAAGATTTCAAAGCCTTCCAACCATGCCACAATAGCCCCGAGAATGGCTAAGACTTGTGACAAAGCCTCTTTCGATTCGATTCGCCTATAAGCATTCATAAGGCGCACACATAAGCTCCCGAACACAATATAAGACCCTAAGATAGTCCTAAGGGTGTTGGGACATCAAACCGAAAGTACTAAGTCCAATAGAGGCCCTAGGAGTTCCGGAATTGATTTAAGGCCTTCAAACCCTTTAAACACTTAATTTAGAAGTGCATCGGACGCATAAGACCCGAGCATCGACCCCTAACCATGGAAAATGAATTTCGGGGACAGAAAGTTGGTAGAGGCGCGACCCAGAGGGGGTAGAGGCGCGACCAACAGGCTGCCCCCCCACAGACTGCAACTTAAATGCCCAAAAATGCACCAAAACCCTCCAAAACTCCCATAATTGCTTCTAACCATTGAAATGGACTTTACCAACCATATAATCAATATATTAAGGTCATTTAAACCTCTCTAAACATAATAGAATCATTTCGTAACAATTCATGATTCCATGGAGCTCATACGGACTCCGAACAAGTCCGAAAACGACCGAAAGCTCCAACCGACAACACCGAGCTCCAATTGAGCTCATAATCAATTTTAACCAATCCCATAGCATTATTAACATACTTGGGCTATGTTTAGACATCCAACATACCTCTAAACATTGAAACCCAATCCCAAAATGATTTGGAACTCGTTGTGGCATTTCACCGAACACTTGTGTGCGGTATGGGCCTAAAACGCCAATTTGAGTTCTTGCACGTGTGTTGTGTTACCCAACATATGAAAACACTTTAATAACATAAATAAACACATTTTAAACACATTAACACCAAAACATACCATTCCATGATTCCATGGAATTCGTACGAGCTCAAACCGAGTTCTTAAATGGCCAATACACAAATAAGTCTTCGAAACTCCAATTGAGTTCCTACTAACTTCCATTCAACTCCATGGCCCTAAATAACACATTTGACTCACAATTTATCATACAAACATGTATCTAGATGCAATTTATCTTTCATACACCATTGGAGCTCAAAAGAAGCTCCAACTTGGGTTTCTCCCAAGTTCACCAAAATCCAACTCCAAATGAGTTTCCACTTGACTCAACTCAATATCATTTTACTACTTAACATATTTGAATCACAAAATATCATATAAACATACTAAATCAACACAACCCTTTCCACATCCACCATTGAAGCTCAAACAAAGCTTCAACTTGGGTTTTCCACCATACTCACCCAATCCACCCAATAAACCATATATTTATGACCCAAATACTTTTATAAACCGTAAATATTACCATATTCAAGATATTGGAGTCATTTTCCAACTCCATCACAAAAACCCACTTAGGGTTGTGTTCTTCCAACTTGAAGAACAACAATGGAGATAAAGGGGAGATGAAAGGAATGTGCTATACCTTCAAAGATGGCACCAAAATGATGATTTCTTGCCTTAAACCTTCAACCTTTGATCAACCACACAAAACCCTAGCTCTTTTTCTCTCTTTTCTCTCAAGATTGAGAAAAATGAAATGTGAGGTGTGTGTTTGTGTGTTTGGACGGTTTGGAGAAGAAAAGGGAGGGGTTTGGCCTTTGGCCACCCCCAACCCTCCATTTATGCACAAATATACAATACACCCCCTTCCCATTAAGTCTTTCAATTTTCACTTCCATAAAATACAAACTAAAATGTCATAACTTGCATCTATTTAACAATTCAATACCCAAGTTAGCATTTTGACATAATTATACTAAATATATTTAAACACCGCATTAATCAATTCTTATGTCATACTGATAATTATTTAAATGGCAAAGTACATTACCTATTTCTATCATTTAAGTACAACCCAACACTTTATTTTTCTTTAATCATTCAAGTCCCAACAATAGCGATCATTACTAATATTTGGTAATTAACTCATAATATTGTACCTAAGTTCACAATTAAAATTGTTTCACAAAGTTAATTACCTTTTTAAATTATTGGGGTGTTACAATTCCTCCCCACTTAAAAGGATTCCGCCCACGGAATCAATTCGACTCAAACAATACCGGATATTTGGCCTTCATCACGGCTTTCGTTCCAGAAGTCATTAAAGGTCTACGATGATGTTTACAAAATCCACCGAACCAACACTACCTCGATCCCTTTAGTTCTCAACTTAGTGACCTTTCAATTCAATACTTGGTCGGGTATCGGGACGTCAATGCATAGGTTTTCAACTGTTTATTCCCAAAGTCAAATATGGGTAACTACATACATTAGTATCCATTACTAATTATACAAAATTTTTAGATTAAATCAATGTAGGTGATTCCATAAGTATGCTTCTTTTAATCTATTTTTAACTTCCTGCGATGTTATAACATATTTTCAACTTCATATTCCACATTATTCTATTTTCAAGTTATCAATATAGAGACATATTCATCAAATATTGCTATATGCTTTTCATACCAATCGCTATATCATTCATTACATAGTAGTATAACTCAGATAAACCCATTACACTTTACACGTTCATGTCACATTCTAGCATATTACATTTGTACACTATTATTACTTTCAGTGGACAAGTTTTACTAATATGACTCATATGATTTTAACAAGTTCGTAGGATTGAATATCTTTAACCAACTAAAATGAGCACTCATGGAGGCTCGATCAACTATATTGGTCAATTCCACTAACCAAACTCATTACTTGCCACAGTCTACAATATATAATTAATACCCCTTGTATAAAGATATTAAAACATGGCGGTTCATCGTACAGTAGGTGCATAAAAGAATCTGGCATAAGTTCATATATTAGTGACTCCTCCTCGAGTCATTTTCGAAAGCAAGCACACTTGCCTACTCATCATTAAGGCCATAAAATGTCTCTCACGCTTAAGTGTTTATCCAAGGTAGTGATCATACCACATATTATTTGCCTTGTCTCATAAAACCGGGCCAAACCACATCATTAGCTAAGATATACAAAATGAACATAGAGAAATCATTCAAAAGAGACTTACTATTTAACCAATAAAGTCATCACATATGAGACAGCAATCTGTATTAAGTTCAAATTAACTTTATCTAACATATGCACCTTGGAATGATGTTCAAGAATCATAGAAATGCAATATGTGAGCGTCTAAGGGATATAGTTCAATTCTAATGTTACATGTATCAATTAGCCACTTATCCCTTAAGACTTTCATAACCACTCTTACTTAATAAGGTTATCATTCACTTTAAGATAACTATGCACTTTTAAGGGACTAACATGAGTACCAACCGTCATTATTATATATACACACGTTACCATGTTTGTCCAAAATATTGCTAGCTTTTCTACGTTGCTAGGTCTATGTCCTACCATTAGGATTAATATTTCGATTTCATATTAAGATTATCCATTCATGTAACTATGTAAGCAATAGGTCTACGATGTTAACTGATTCGTTTAAATGAAATTTATGCACTCGACAAGTTCATACTAATCATCCATACTTTGCAACTTGAGTATTAGATATTTTCTTTATTTGTCTAGTCAGTTGTCGAATACTTTCCGATAGCAAAATTTTGTTAACACATAGATTAACTTATTCGTTTCATGTAGATGTGTCACATCACCAATATTCACTCATTTAAACTCGTATAACTACTATCTTCGAATAACTCTAAGTTTTTAGCTACTACTTCATGTCAATAAAGTTTCCATTTAGCATAACTTTTCTCAATATACAGTACAAAATGTGTCAATAATCATCATTCACATACTGTCACATTTAAGTTAGATGGTTGTTCTAAACAACTCCTATCTAATAGCCATCTCATGACACCAATCAATACTTAATTATTTATGTTGTTGCACTTCAATCCGCGCTTCCCATTTCGTATAAATAACTATTAATAGTTACTTGCTCTCAATTGCATGGTGTACCTTCAATGGTGACTTTACTTCATTGCTCTAATTTCAAGTCTTAGAGTCAATTCAACTTTATACCCGTAAGATGCAACTATTTTTAGGTCATCATAACTTAACAAAGTAAGAGTTTTCAACACTTTTTTTTTTTTTACATCAAATTTGAGGGTACTAACATCCCTTATTATAGGTCGTCCCATGACCATTTCTCTCCTATGTGGAGTATTACATGCAACCAAACATTAGTTGTGGTATATCTCTAAAGACCCACATTGATAATATGCATTATAATCTAGCGTTTATCAATATTTAGTGCTCATAGAGTATTTACCTCCCTCGTATATTAGCAAAACAAAACTACTTGCTTCTGAATCGACATAGTTACAATGTGCATCATCATTAACTAGCTTCCAATCCTTTCATAGAGTGAGAACATAGTAAGCATTCATTTCATATTCAAGGATCATATGACAACCATTATGATCCATCCCAACTGAAATGCAACAGGTATATCGATCCATCAATAGATGCAATTGTAGCCTATTCCAATCAAGTTTCAGTTCGTAATCATGCATGTTGAGATTTCATTAGCATACACACGGTTCATATAGTTCATGTTAAAACATGTTAGCGCAAACAAAGCATACATATACAATTAATAAAGTTGCCATCAGTATGATCAATTAACAATTTAAATATTCAGAAACACGAGTAACATGCCAAATACTATCATTACACATATATCTCTATGAACATGATTTGCATATAGCAACAACAATCTAATACCAATGTTCACCTGACAATTAAACGTGTCCATTTTCTTGTAATGAGTCATATTTAATTGTATCTCATAGCATATGCATATTTATCATATTCAATTAAGTCACATAGGTATTCATGACTAATTACGACACTTTTCATGTCATGATATTATTCACGTATGATCGCTCACAACATATATCACCAACTATCTCATAGTTCAAATATAAATATCATTACACTTCTATTTTTGGCATTTCCATACTATTGTGTAGTTGATACACTTAAGCTTATCATGATCAACCCACCAATGATGAGGGTAATCGCATAAATTAACATTTCAAATAAAAACTTATCATAACTCATATTTGCTATAAGGTCATCGACTTTTACGTTTTCTCATTTTCCTTAATAGAAAGTCACAATTTGATTAACTATATAGGGTCTGGACCAAGATCCCTAAAACGTGGCCCTACTTGTGAATAACACTTGTTCTCATATTATTCGATTCTTCTTCATTCTAGAACCATTATAAGGTCACACGTATCATAAATGATCTTATATGTTGATAAGATATCTATACATAACTTAGTATAAAACATTTCCAGGACCCACTCTTTTTGACATAAAAGGAGGGTCACTCATAATCATAGTCTTAGATCACAATATCTATAGAATTAGGCACAAGAAATTATATACCTTTCATGCCTTCTCATTCTTTGCATTATTTAATACTCCTCCAAATATGACAATTATGTCATTATATCCCATGATAGGATTCCACGTACCGATAAATAAGCCAATTAGAGGAGACAACACGAGTCTCGTCCATCAAATATCATTTTTTTTTTGAAACAAAATCTATCATTACTCATATCAGTTAAATTACGAGAATTTACAGATATACACAAATGCATATATATATAGACTTACGGTCTACCCATTATATTCCCATCCTAGGCCGATTTCAATTTTAAGATTGTTTTACTAGTGCTGCCTAGGTGGGTCAATACCAGCATCTGCAACCGCGTTCAGTGTTGAGTATCGTCGACTATACTCAGTCAATGAACACAGGCTCTGATACCAAATTGAAACACCCTCACAACTAAATAGGGTATTTCACACACATTTAACAATAATTTATATAATAATACTTTGCGGAAAATGCGTCAAATTTAAATTTTCAATATTCAAAAGCCATCAACATGATACTTCCCACTTTGTCACCTAATAATGAGCAAAGTGTGGGGTATCATGGATCAAAGCAGATGGGTTACAATTTATAAACATCTAGGTTATCTAACCATGGGTTAAAGCTAAGTTCATCCACGAGCATATGCAAAAAAGGGAGTCCACTAATCCCGCACCCGAGCAATCCAAAAGCTATGCCAAAAATGCAAGGAACCCTAAGCTAGCCCCAACCGAAATCAACTAGACGGACCGCCTAGGCCCTTACCATTGACAGCGCCTGAAAAAGGTTAACAACTAACAGAGTCAACATAAAGTTGAGTGAGTTACTAGATTAGATATAACACAAGGTATATAGATGCAATGATGATCAACATAATGATTCCAAACGGCATAAGTCAAGTGCACAAGATGAGTGATCAAATACCACATGCCCCTTCATAATTTGGGGTTCCCTAGCAAGTACGGGTGTGGTGATACCTCTAGCAAGTACGAGGCTGTCCCTAGCAAGTACGGGACTGTCCCTAGCAAGTACGGGACTTCCGACAGTGCAAGTACGTCGGCATCCGGCATCAAAAGGGCCAGGAATAATCCATGGATATCCAGGTGAGTCCAAACGAAAGGTATAATCAACAAATGAGGTCCAAAATGCCTCGAGAATACGAATATGCCATGCATTGATGAAATGGATGAATAAACAACAATCATATAATGCCATCGTATGAATCAACAACGAATGATCAATCATAAAGCAAAAAGTACATCATATATGACTTTATGAAAATCTAATACTAGAACTCACAGTGATTGGTTATCAAGATTTCAAAGTCTTCCCACCATGCCACAATAGCCCCGAGAATGGCTAAGACTTGTGACCAAGCCTCTTTCGATTCGATTCGCCTATAAGCATTCATAAGGCGCACACATAAGCTCCCGAACACAATATAAGACCCTAAGATAGTCCTAAGGGTGTTGGGACATCAAACCGAAAGTACTAAGTCCAATAGAGGCCCTAGGAGTTCCGGAATTGATTTAGGGCCTTCAAACCCTTTAAATACTTAATTTAGAAGTGCATCGGACGCATAAGACCCGAGCATCGACCCCTAACCATGGAAAATGAATTTCGGGGACAGAAA
>JAANYP010007050.1:0-12696 GCA_020465985.1 Centrapalus pauciflorus | reverse complement strand
CAAGTTTCTTATGAAAATCATGACGACGATGGAGGAACTGACGGATGGGAATCTGAAAGAAGAGCTCCTCGACGAAGGCCCCGAAGAGACAACAATTTGAATTCTATCAAGATGAAAATTCCATCGTTTCAAGGAAAGTCAGATCCGGAAGCCTACATCGATTGGGAGACTAAAATGGAGTTCATCTTTGATTGCCATGACTACTCCAATCGTAAAAAGGTAAAACTCGCCGTTGTTGAATTTTCTGATTATGCACTAACTTGGTGGGATCAACTTGTGATTAGTAGGCGAAGAAACGAAGAAGGACCCATTGATACATGGGAAGAAATGAAAAGGGTCATGAGACGATGTTTTGTACCAAGTCACTATTATCGTGACCTTGACAATAAGCTCCAAGGCTTGATGCAAGGAAGTAAGTCCGTTGATGATTATTTCAAGGAAATGGAGGTTACCATGATCCGAGCCAACATTCAGGAGGATCGATAAGCTACCATGGCAAGGTTGTTAAATGGCCTCAATTACGAAATTCGTGATCGTGTTGAGATGCACCATTATGTGGAGATTGAAGACATGGTCCACATGGCGGTTAAAATTGAAAAGCAACTCAAGAGAGGGGGTGGATCAAGAACGAATACTTGGAAGGCGGGTAGCTCCAAAAGGCCTGAAAGTTCATCATCTTTTAATCCCAAATCTAGTCCAAAACCAACAAGCCTTTCCAAAGAGAAAGTTCATTCTGGTGCTCCTAAAACTCGTGACATAAAATGTTTTAAGTGTCTTGGCAGGGGTCACATTGCAAGTCAATGTCCAAATAAGCTTGTAATGGTGCTTAGAGAAAATGGAGAAATTGAAACAGATTCTTCCGAATCATCACAAGAAGACACGGATGGTGAAGAAGAGTTGGCTATAGAAGGAGAATTGTTGGTTGCAAGGCGAGCCTTAAGAACTCTTTCCAAGGAAGAAGATGATGGACAAAGGGAAAACCTCTTTCACACTCGGTGTTATGTTCAAGGCAAGGTATGTAGTGTTATCATTGATGGTGGGAGTTGTACTAATGTGGCTAGTGTTTCCATGGTTGAAAAGCTAGGATTGCCGACGATGAAGCATCAAAAGCCATATAAACTCCAATGGCTTAATGATAGTGGTGAGGTGCGTGTGACGAAACAAGTGTTGGTGTCATTTCGCATTGGTAAGTATGAAGACGAGGTGTTGTGTGATGTGGTACCTATGCAAGCAAGTCATTTGCTACTTGGTAGGCCATGGCAATACGATCGGCATGTGAAACATGATAACTTCACCAAAAAGTACACTCTTGTTCATAAAACCAAAGCCATAACTCTTGTGCCGATGTCACCGAGTCAAGTTTATGAAGATCAAGTCCGACTTCAAAGGGATGTGAAAAACAAAGAAGGTGAGCCTAATGAAAATAATGAACACAAAAAAGGTTCAAATGAAAAACAAAAAGATAAGAAAACATTTGTGGGTGAAAAGGAAAGTCAATATTGTGCGCAAGAAGGAGTGAAATAAAGGAAGCCTTGAATTTGGAGATGTCTTTTGTGCTTCTTTTGATCAAAGAAGCTTATTAAATCACAAATGATTTGGCCGGTATTCTCCCGAGCAAAATTAAATCTCTTTTGCAGGAATTTGAAGACTTGTTTCCGAGGAAATTCCCGAAGGATTGCCACCAATTCGCGGGATCGAACACCAAATTGACTTTGTTCCAGGATCTTCCATTCCAAACAAGCCAGCGTATAGAACAAACCCGGAAGAAACCAAAGAGTTGCAAAGGCAAGTTAAGCAATTACTTGAGAAAGGATGGATTCAAGAAAGCATGAGTCCGTGTGCGGTTCCCGTATTGCTGGTACCTAAGAAGGTTGGATCATGGAGGATGTGTGTAGATTGTCGTGCCATCAACAATATCACGGTAAAGTATCACCATCCAATCCCTCGATTAGATGATATCCTTCATGAATTGTATGGCTCAAAGTTGTTTTCAAAGATTGATCTAAAGAGCGGGTATCATCAAATTCGCATGAATGATGGTGACGAATGGAAAACAGCTTTCAAAACAAAGCATGATTTATATGAATGGTTAGTTATGCCTTTTGGGTTAACTAATGCTCCAAGTACGTTCATGAGATTAATGAACCATGTTTTGCGTGATTTTATTGGGAAATTGTGGTCGTTTACTTTGATGATATTTTGATTTATTCTAAGAGTTTGAATGATCATCTTGAGCATCTAACGTGTGTTTTGAGTGTGCTTAGGAAGGAACAACTTTATGCGAACTGGAAGAAATGCACTTTTTGTACCGACCACATTGTATTTCTTGGATATGTGGTTAGTTCTCATGGAATATCTGTTGATGAAGAAAAGGTAAAGGCTATTCAAGATTGGCCAACTCCAAAGAGCGTAAGTGATGTGAGGAGTTTTCATGGTCTTGCAAGTTTTTATCGTCGATTTGTGAAAAACTTTAGCACCTTGGCATCACCACTCACCGAAGTGATTAAAAAGAATTTTGGTTTTAAATGGGGCAAAGAGCAAGAGCAAGCTTTTGAAAAACTGAAGTTTCATTTAACTCATGCTCCTTTGCTTTCTTTGCCAAATTTTGATAAAACTTTTGAGAATGAGTGTGATGCATCGGGTGTTGGAATTGGTGCGGTTTTAATGCAAGAAGGAAAACCATTGGCATATTTTAGTGAAAAGTTAAGTGGTGCAACTTTAAACTATCCCACATATGTCAAAGAGATGTATGCCTTGGTTCGAGCACTAAAAACTTGGCAACACTATTTGTGGACCAAGGAGTTTTTCATTCATTCTGATCATGAGTCCTTGAAGTTTCTAAAAGGACAACAAAAGCTCAACAAGAGACATGCTTGGTGGATGGAGTTTCTTCAGACATTTCCATATGTCATCCGATTCAAGAAAGGTAAGGAAAATATTGTGGCTGATGCACTTTCACGAAGGTACTCTTTACTCTCTTCTCTTGACTCTAAAATTCTGGGTTTTGAACAAATCAAAGAGTTGTATTGTGAAGATGTGGATTTTGGTATGATTTTTCAAAGTTGTGAAAAGGGCTCTTTTGAAGAGTTTTTCATACATGATGGGTTTTTGTTCAAAGAATCAAAGCTTTGCATTCCAAACACTTCTTTACGTGAACTTTTGGTTTGGGAGGCACATAGTGGAGGCCTTATGGGTCATTTTGGTGTGGCAAAAACATTGCATATTTTGCAGGAACATTTCTTTTGGCCAAAAATGAAAGTTTATGTTGGAAAAGTTTGTGAAAAGTGCATTGTTTGTAAACAAGCCAAATCGAAGGTTCAACCTCATGGTTTACACACTCCTCTGCCTATACCAAGTGAGCCATGGGTTGATCTTTCTATGGATTTTGTGTTGGGATTGCGAAGAACTAAAAATGGCAAAGATTCGATTCGATATTTGTGGTTGTTGATCGGTTTTCGAAAATGGCGCATTTCATTCCATGCAATCGAACCAATGATGCCTCACATATTTCAGATTTGTTTTTCATAGAAGTGGTTAGATTGCATGGCATGCCAAGAACTATCGTCTCGGATCGGGACACAAAGTTTTTAAGTTACTTTTGGAAAACGTTGTGGGGAAAATTGGGAACAAAGCTTTTGTTTTCTACAACTTGTCATCCCCAAACGAATGGACAAATTGAAGTTGTGAATCGTACACTTGGTACTTTATTGAGATCAATAGTGGGGAGAAATGTGAAAACTTGGGAGCAATGCTTACCCCATGTTGAGTTTGCATATAATCGAAATGTGCATTCTGCTACTATGTTTTCACCTTTCGAGATTGTGTATGGATTTAAGCCATTAACTCCTATGGATTTAACTCCTTTGCCTGTGAATGAGCATTTGAATTTAGATGGCAAGAAGAAGGCGGAATTTGTCAAGCAAATCCATGAGCAGGCAAAACACAACATTGAAGAGCGCACAAAGAAGTATGAACAACAAGCAAACAAGGGAAAAAGAAAGATTATTTTTGAACCAGGAGATTGGGTGTGGCTTCATTTGCGGAAGGAACGGTTTCCAACAAAACGGAAGTCAAAGTTAATGCCAAGAGGAGATGGACCATTTCAAGTGTTGCAGAAAATCAATGACAATGCTTACAAACTTGATCTTCCAGATGAGTATAATCTTCATGATGTTTTTAATGTAACTGACTTGACTCTGTTTGATGTAGGTGAAGATTTGAGGACAAATCACTTTCAAGAGGAGGGGAATGATGAGAACCTGTCCAAGGACCGAGATGACGAAGATCCGTTAAGGTGGAAGATCGGACCTATCACAAGATCAAAATCCAAGATGTTCCAGGATGCTCTCAATGGAATGATTAAATATTGTCGGAATCAAGCTCCCGTTTGTTTGCAAAACAACCAAGCTCGCTTCCTAATGTTGATCCAAGTTGAACACTAATATTAGTCCAAGTTTTGGAGCCCAAGTTCTCACTTTAATCCACAAAAGCCCAAAAATAAATAAAATTCGGCCAAGCCCACCCATGTGCATTGTTTTGGCCATAACTTCCTCATTTTAAGCCCAATTTCAGTGAAATAAAAGTCCACTTCAACGTTAGCCTTTTTCCTATATTTTCAAGAATAAAAAAGGCCCAAAATATATCCTTAGCGACGTCCATGAATCTGCCCATAAAGGTGTCCATGTTAATCAACTTGTCAAAGATTAAATTCAAGGCATTTTTAAGGTTTTCTCAACATTATGGCCATTTACTTGGAGGAGATAAAGGGATAGGAGTTACTTGCATGATTAATACCTACTAGAAGCTTCAAGTGGTTAAATGTCAATAATGCCCTTTTGATAAGTAGTCTTGCTTATTTGATAGCTTATCGTGATAGCTTGTGCAACTTATCTAGATAAGTAGTTGGTCTTATATTTTCTCCTATAAATAGGCACTCAATGTAACCATTTTAATCATCCTTTATTTTGAGTAAAATTGTGAGTTTTTAACTCTTATTGTTCCTTATGAACTCTTAGAACTTATCGAGTGTTTTAGCTTGTGGCGTTCGAAACTTATCAATCAACTTGGTGGGGTTGATTGTGGCGTTCTCTATACCAAAGTTCTTGCCTCGTATATAGGCAACGGGTCGCGGTTCCACTTATACCAAGGTTCTTCTCTCGTTTATAGACAACGGGTCGCGGTCCTATCCAATTTACTTGAAACAACCATTAGAACGATCGGGCAGTCGTGATATATCACACATTCATCGGGTGAGATCATATCACTTTTCAGGTTTCAATAAGGCATAAACGGGCCTTAAATTATACCTTCAAGTGCATCAAACAGGTTTGATTAAAAATCTCCCCCTAAGATGTAGAGCAGGTTTGACTGAGGCCTTTTTGTGCCTAACAATCTCCCCCTATTTGCAATAATCAGTCTAAGCTGATTTTATCAATAATCACTATATATTTTTACAATACATTTTGCTGAAATGAAATTACAACATCAAAGTAAAGTAAAAGATCAGTTTATATATATACGGATTTTTTATTACATAAACAACACATGTTTTTAGAAAAGTACAACTAATGTACTAGTGCATATTACAACTGATGTAAAATTAAAAGTTACAACTAATGTAACAAAGTACAACTATTGTACATAGTGATTCAACAATTTGTACTGTTGATGATGGGAGCAAGTAATGGTAAGCCTGTCCAACTGATGGACTGCTTCCATTCTTCATCTACTCAGATAGGAGATGGACTTTAAGATAGTGGTAGCACTCCTTTTTCAAACATCTCTTCAAGCTGCTCCCTGGTTTCATCCAATTCCTCTATTTCAACTCAGAGGAACATGAAACTGGGATGTTGAAGCTCCCATCTTTCATAAAAGCCTCTGATCTGATCCTAGATGGTTGCTTTCCACTTTATGGATTGCCTGAAGTAGTTTGCAAGTCTGAATGCAACAAGCTGTTTGAGACCAACCTTGTGCAGGTCTGATGCTCTTTGGAAGCACTTCATCTTTGTAAGGGGATCTATAAAAAATACACCCAGCTTAGGTTCTTCAATCAGCTTGCCTTCCTCAAATTCCACTCCTTTAGGCAGGCTGTGGTCTACTCCTTTGATTTCTACTGCAACATCAACTTGTTCAATCATGATCAGGAGTTCCTCCAGCTGTGTATCCTTTCTGTTCCTCTTGGCCTTTATCTTGGGGGTAGCGACTGAGATACCCTTACTTTGTTCTTCTGAGATCAGGCCAAGATCTCTCACTCTATCCATCAACTTTTTGACGTATGCCCTGGTAGTCTTAGCTGTTTCAGACTTCGACTGGCTCAGGGTAATACCAACTCCACCCATTCTCTGTATCCTATTTGAGCAACGTCAGTGTAGTCATATGCTTCCAGTTCTGGGCCTGTAGCACCCATTCAGGTTATTCTAGTAGTTTCCACTGTTTGCCTTTTCTTGAGATGGGAACAACTTTGACAATTGATTTCTTGGCAAGTCTTCTGTCAGCAACATCAAAGAACTTTTTCCTTGCCAAGTTGTCAAAGTGAATCTGGGCTCTTGCAGAGGATGCTTGCTTGGACTTGGTCACTGAGACCTGAGCACCCTGTTCCTTATCACCTTCCTTTTCAATCGCTGACTCCTAAGCAGCTTCAAGCAATTTTCTTTGCACATCCAAAAAATGCATTTCAATTTTGCTTGCCTCTTTGAATTCAAAGGATCTGGCATCTTTGGCTGAGGCTTCTTCCTTTCTTAGTCTTTCCAGGGCTTGGAGCTGTTCATCTCTGTATTCTAATGACATGACCTTATTTCTTGCCTTATTTCTAATGACATGACCTTGCTCATCCATCTTGTTTTTGAAAACCATTTGGTGCCAATTATTTTTTTTCCTTTAGGAGCAGGGACCAGCTTCCATACTTTGTTTCTCTCAAACTGATTGAGCTCTTCTTGCGTGGTAGTGATCCAATTGGCATCTTTAAGTGCTTCATCCACTTTCCTAGGCTCCATCAGGGACACAAAGCTAGAAAACATACAAAAGTTTCCCAAGCTGTCCCATCTTGTTTGCACCCCTTTGTTGATGTCACCAATTATTTGATCATTTGGGTGACACCTGATCCACTTAGGATCTTGCCTCAATGAAGATTCTCCTGACTTATTTGCATCTTTAACAGGTCATATTGAGCAACCCTCAAGATTTTCAGACACACTGATATCTTGAGCCTGTTCACTTGTGGAGCTCTCCAGTGTTGGACATATCAGCAGAGGATCCAGGAAAATCAACATTGATTGGTTCAGGACATGATGTAGTAATTATGTCAGTACACTTATTCACATAGGGTGTATTAACATAGTCATCATCATGCCCATCATGATTAGCAAGTTCCACTCTAGATGTAGTGGAAGCTTTTGAGTCCTTTTCTTCATGAATGGAATGCATAAGATCATTAAAGTTGAACTCTCCCGAAACTGATTTAGGAACAACTTTGGTAGAAGCACTCCTGGACCCTTCAAAGGTGACATTGATAGATTCATCTATCACCCTTCTCTTGTTGTATACTCTGTAGGCTTTGGATATAGCAGAATATCCAACAAACACACCTTTATCAGCTTTGGGTTAAAATTTTACCAGTTGGTCCCTCTGATTCAGAATAAAGTAGGGACATCCGAACACATGGAAATAGCTAATGTTTGGCCTTCTCCCTTCGATTAACTCATAGGGAGTCTTGTTGAACATTTTCACCACCAAGGATCTATTTCGGGTGAACGAGGCAGTATTGACAGCTTCCGCCCAGAATGATGAAGGTAAACCTGATGCACACAACATGGTTCTAGCAGCTTCGATGAGAGTTTTGTTTCTCCTTTCAGCAACTCCATTTTGTTGAGGAGTTCTTACTGCTGAAAAGTTCTGCGAGATCCCTCTTTCTTCACAGAAGTCCTCAAAAGTACTGTTTCTGAATTCAGTACCATGATCACTTCTAAGCTGCTTCACTTGAACAGAGTTCAGCATCTCCATTAGTTTGATAAATCCAATGATTTCTCTAGCAGCCTCTCCTTTGTTCTTCACAAAGATCACCCATGAAAACCTGGAGAACTCATCAACCATTACTAGAGTGTATCTTCTTCCTCCTAGACTTGGGACACTGACTGGTCCAAACAAGTCCATGTGGATTAAGAAGAGAGGAGTATCAATAGAGAAATTGTGCTTAGATTCAAATGATGATTTTCTCTGCTTGCCTTTCTCACAAGTTGTGCAGAGTTTATCCTTAACAAAGCTTATAGAAGGCAAACCTGTTACCAACTCTTTCTTACAGAGTTTGTTGATATTCTTGAAGTTCAGGTGTGCTAGCCTTTTGTGCCATAACCAGTTCAGGTCTACATTGCTTCTTGAGATAAAACAGCTTTCAGTTGTGGGATCAGCAGATTTCATGTCCATAACATATACACCGTTCTTCCGTTGTGCACACAGCACAACTTTGCCTTGGGGATCCAATATGTAACCCAGGTGCTCATCAAAGTTAACCTTGTAGCCATCATCACACAGTTGACTTATGCTTACAAGATTCTGTTTCAGCCCAGACACATAGGCTACCCTTTTATATACAGTAGTACCAGCTTGAAGAGTTCCATATCCTTCTGTGGATCCCTGTACATTGTCACCAAATGTGACTTTAGGCCCTTTTTCAGGCCTAAGATCACTCAGCAGGTCCTTGCAACCTGTCATATGTCCTGAGCTGCCACTGTCCAAATACCAAACCTGAAAAGTTTGTTTGTCCTGCAGAGTGTCATGAGAAAATATTAGTTGTTTTTAGGGGAACTCATCATAGGGATGAGTTCTCCTACTTCATCAACATTTGTTGATGGACGAGTGATATTGATGCAGAAGACAGGGCCTTAGAATACTTGGGCCTCGGGTATCCGATTTGGGCTTATAATATATCAAAACGACCGTATGGACAGGCCCGACGTGCTGGCAAACCGCCGTCCTTTTCGCCCAAAAAGGCCCCGAAGACTACTTAAATTGCATTTTTCTATTTTTCTTTCAGTTTGGGCTTTAGTTTTTTGGCCCGTGTGTTTGGCCCATTATCATTTTGGCCCGTTTATGTTTTTCTGTTTCTTTTTTGTAACATCCAATTTTCCACAAACAGTACACGTCATAATATTTCATTTCATAAATAATATTAATTGTTTGATACCACAGGCCCATCAGCAAAATACTAAAATACAACAATGTTTTAAAGATCAAATGGTGGTCTAACTAGCTTCTAAAATCTTCAATCAGAGTGCGGAAGACTGAACAAGCTACCCGAGACCGCATTGTCTTTACAAAATAGACATCATCAAAAGTCCAAAGGTTTGCTATTCATTCAAGTCCAGATTCACTTAGCCTGGGACGAACTACCTGCTATGGTTTTGCCTTTATCAGCTTTTCCTGAAAAAGAGATGTCATGACAGAGTAAGCTAACAAAGCTTAGTGAGTTAACAGAGTTCCATTAGCTACCACACATATATAACATACTTAATAGCTCCTGCCGGCAAGTCAACACGTCAGAGACGGCAAAAGGTTGGGAGACAACCCAGTTTGTTTTCCCCTATGTAAAGCCGAAGCCCTACGGGAAGTGTATGGAAACAAGTCATATAGGAAAGGAATCTGCAGAATTCCCTCCTGTGAATGGAGATCTCGCATTCGGTCCTATCGGATGATGCAGTATGCAACGGCAAGTATATAAACAGTCAAGTAAGCAGTAAGCATGATACGTATTTACATGAAATGTAAAAGTGAACATGCAATCATGGCAATTCAAGTGTCTAGCTTCAGTAATGTCAAAAGTACGCTTCTATGATACAATAAAGTATAAAAGAAAACATGCAGCAACAAACGGAAGTTTCCATACAGTCCATGACATTCACTAATAAGTATCGAAACATATGCATGTAATTAATGAAATCTGTCACTCACAGTGGTCCGTAGTCAGATAATGCTTAACAAATTAAGCTGTTCAGTTTACTCTGTCAAATCGACGGGTTCCTGCATTTCAGTTTCAAGTCTGACATATTAATGTCAAGTCTGAGTCATAAACTATATAACCCTAGTTATATATTTAGGTCATTATCAATTCTAACTGTCGGGTCTGAGGTAGTTCCTGTCGTCCCAAGGTGAGTCTATTCTTATTAGATTAATACGATTCATCTGATTACAGATGTGTGACCTCGAACGATCGTATTTCTTAGCAAGTTAAACAGGTCATACACATTCCAAGGGTTCATACAGAGTCTGTTAATTCATTTGTGCATAAAATAGATATGCAACTTGAATTTGTGAGTTTTATCATAATCATATTATACTTTTAATTACAATAGGTTGATTAATCACTTAATCTGATTTTAGGAATTTAACTTTGACTAGGAACAAACACAGATTTGAATTTAAAGAGATAGTTTTGAAACACATACATATTCGAATCTATGAAGTTAGATTCGAACATATACATTCGAAGGCAATAAATTCGATCCCAAGGCATAGATTCGAAGGCCCTCAACATTTTTGAAGCATTTATAGACTCGAAGGCATCCAATAGACTCGAACCTAACAGACTCGAAGGCATAGATTCAAAGGCCCTCAACAGACTCGAAGCAATTAAATTCTAGGAACAGATTCGAATTTATGGGAGACAGATTCGAATAGTGTATAATTCGAATCTATAGATTCGAAATACACATAGATTCGAAGGCTTACTTAGGTTCGAAACACACAATCAGATTCGAAGCACACAATCAGATTCGAAGCACACACAGACTCGAACTCACACACACAGACTCGAACTCATACACACAGACTCGAACTCACACACACAGACTCGAACTCACACTCAATCGAGTTTAAGTATGAAGGTCTCGAGTTTGTTCTACTTGTTCAACGAGTTTCCAGGATTTATCAACTAAATATGAACATAAATGATAGAGAAATGGCTACTAACCTTCGTCCAAGATATATTCTTCGACTATGGATGATTTCCAAGCAAGAACAGGTCCTAATCGAGGGCAAATCAGCTTCAAATGAAGGAAAATGAACAAACTCGAATTTGTTCTTTCAAAACCAAACTAAAAGTCAGAAAAAAAAACGGTCGATCTTACCTCAAATTCGGACGAAATCAAACACGGGATGGTAGATTCGCGAAGAACTCGACGATCTCTATTCAATGGCGTATAAAACACGAGAATCCAACGGTCCGATTTGAAGAAAAGCTAGAGAGAAGGAGGAGAGTATAGAGAGAGAGAAGGAGAGCAACTTTCCAAACTTCTAAAAGTGAGGAGTGTAGCTCCTAATTATAGGGAAATAGGGAAAATCTGATATTCTACTGAATTTTCCGGAATTGTCCAACTTTTATTCCCAATATTCCGATTTGCATTTCCGATACAAATATTAGCAAAGAAGTTATAGATCTGCAACAATTGTCTTTTAGTAAATTTTAACTCATTTTAGTCAGTTTCGCTATTTTCAGTCATTAATTTGTCATTTAGCTGAATTTTAATTATTAACTTAATTTCAACTAAATTTTAACTTAATATAATTAATTATTTCAGATTCACATTATCAGCTAATTACTAATTATTGGATAAAATTACTTTATTATCCAAAGTTTGCAGCTGTAATTATATTTAATAAATTACGGGCTGTTACAATCTTCCCCCGTTAAATTAATTCCGTCCTCGGAATTAGCTAAGACAGAAATAACTTCGGATACTTTATGGTCGATTTTACGCTCAGGCTCTTCTTCGTACCGCAACTGCTCATCTAATTGCACGTCTTTCCAAGGAATCACGGCTTCAGCGTCAGCTAAACACTTTCGAAGGTTACTCACATGAAATACATCATGAATCCCAATCATTTCGGCAGGCAGCTTTAGTCTGTAGGCTTGCAGCCCTATACGTTCGAGAATTTCAAAAGGACCCACAAATCGAGGGTTCAACTTCCCCCGTTTGCCGAACCTTACTATCCCTTTTCTTGTCGAGACCTTCAGCAACACTCTATCTCCAACTTCAAACGAGATTGGTTTCCGTCTTTTATCATGATATTTCTTTTGTCCGTCTTGAGAAGTCTGTATCCGCTGCCGAATCCATTGTAGTTGATCATGGGCTTCTTACAGAATTGCTGGTCCAGAGATCGGGCGCTCACCTGTTTCCCTCCAACAGGTTGGAGTTAGGCATCGACATCTTTCCACCGGAATCAATCACACAGGCGTGTAACATATCTTCTAAGGTCAAAATCGTCCTCTCACATTGCCCGACAGTTTCAGGATGGTAAGCGGTGCTCATCTTAAGTTCAGTCCCTAGTCCATTCTGGAAAGTCTCCAAAAACGAGAAGTAATTCTGCTGTCACGGTCAGATACTATAGACAATGGCACACCATCTCTAGACACGATTCCCTTTACGTACAATTCAGCTAACCTTTCGAGGCGTTCATCTTCACGAATGGGTAGGAATTGGGCTGACTTAGTAGGTCGATCCACTACTACTCTTATAGAGTCATGATTCCGCTTAGTCCTGGGCAGCTTCGCACGGTCAGATTCAGACTTAGAGTAAATCAAAATGTCATCAATAAAGGCTATCACTGATTTGTCCAGCATTGGCCTACATACTCTATTCATAAGGTCCACAATTGCGGCCGGGGCATTGGTGAGACCGAACGGTATTGCTAGAAACTCAAAATGGC
>JAANYP010007048.1:0-16211 GCA_020465985.1 Centrapalus pauciflorus | reverse complement strand
CCACAGCTTTGACTGTCTCTTCTTTCCTCTTTTTGGGAGGACAGATGTCAAAGACAGGAAGCTTGATTGGCCTTTGCGCTTCCACAGGTTTGGGAAACTTATTCCCAGTTGTCTCAGTTTGAGCAATGGCTTTGCCTTTGCCCCTACTGAGTTGTGATTTATGCTGCCTATCAGCATACTCACTGTGTTTGGTTTTGAAAAACTTATTTTCATTTAAAACCAATTTACCACTCTGATTTGAAAACTTATTTGAAATCACAGCAGTTTTGTTTTCAACCTGAGACTTACCCTTGTTGAAAACAGGCTGCTTACTTTTTGAAAACTTATTCTCAAAATGTTTAGCATCAAAAGGATTAACATGCTTTTTACCAACAGCTTTGGACTCAGAACCTGTTTTGTCAACAGGTTTAGCATCCACAGCTTCAGTTTGAACATGTTTTCCTTTCTTTTGCTTGTGTGAGCTAGCAGAGCACTTAGCAGGCTGTTTTGGAGAACAAACTCCAACATCAGCTTTTGAGTTGAGTTCACACAAGCTGTCAGTATTTTGAGGCTTGACAAACCTGTTTGTTGAGATTAGTTTACCATTCACATTTTGAATGAATGTATTTGGAAGTTCACCAAGAGTGGACAAATCTTCTTTCAAAGTACTTATCTCAACAATGGAAGCTGCTGTGTCAAGATCCCCTCCAAGATAGGCTTGGATTTGAGCAGGAATCTGTTGACTTATACAATGGCTGACTTTTTGTGCAGATTGGCACCAAGAGTCAACTATCTTTTGAAGCTTAGCATGCTTTATATCTGTTTCTCTCTTTTCTTCCAGTAAAATGGAGTTGATGTGTTTTAATTCATCAAGCTCAGTTTCCAACTTATAGAAACTGTCCAGTTTACTGGTTTTAGTTTTAAGATCAGCTTTAAGCTTAGAGATTTCAGATAATAAAGCATCATGCTTCTCAACAGCAGCTTTCAGATCAACAAGCATGTATTCAAACATTTTAACTTTTTCTTCAGAACTGTAAGCCATAAACTTTTGTACCTTATACATCATTGTAGGATTCCAGTTCTCCAAGCTGCTGAAGGCTTCAGCTTCAGCCATGTCCTGTTTGAAACTGCTTGTTTATGGGACATCAGAGTTGGCCATCAGACACTGATTATCTTCTTCATCAGATGATGAATCAGATTCCTCCCAGTCACATGTCTCTGCCATGAGTCCCTTTTGGCGATTGGAAGACACAGAGTTTTCCAATTTCCTCAGCTTAGCCATGGCCATAAGGTACTTAACCCTATAGCCATCATCCTTGTTAGTCTTGTTAGGTTTGGATGACTGACCAACAGCTTTTGACACACAGTCAGCAGCTATATGGCCAGTTTTGCCACACTTGAAGCACTCAGCTTTGGATTTGTCAAATGCCTTCTTTTTGCCAGCACTTGAACCTCCTTGCAGCATGTTTCTTCCAAACCTTTTCTTGTTGAACCTTTTGACAAGCATGGCTATCATTTGCTCATCATCTTGTTCAGCAAGATCTGCAACATCTTCTTCGTCTGACACCTCCTCCTTTTCATCATCCTGTTGATCAGGTTGAATGAACACATCACTCACCTGATTAACAGACTGTCTCACATTGGCCACAAAGGCTGTACCTCTTCTGGACATTTCCAAGGCATTCCTCTTTTGTTGCCTTGATTGTTCATCATTCAGTAAGGATCCATACAGATTGACCAGATCCATACTTCTGATAGTACCTAAGTTCCTTAGGATGGTTGAGAAATAGTTCCACTCTTCAGGTAAAATGTCCAGAAACTTGTTCACCAAAGTAAGACTGTCCTTGGTGATCCCAACAGCTTTGAGATCATTCACCAGAGCAGTGAACCTGGTGTAGGTTTCAGTGAGAGACTCCTTTGGTTTGGCAAAGAAGAGTTCATACTGTCTAACAAGATTGTTAATCCTGTTGTCCAGTGTGATTGTGGGTCCATCATAGACGGTACACAGAGTATCCCACATCTCCTTTGCAGTCTTCATTTTCTCAACCTGCTTGAACACATCATCAGGGAGAGAAATGACCAGGTTGTTTCTGGCCTTTGCATCCAGAGCCACCAGTCTCTTGTCTTCATCAGACCATTGAGCTTTGGCTTTCTCAAAGGTCCTGATTTCAGGAGCAGCTCCTTCAACCGCTGGAGTTATAGTGGTGACAGAGGTTGGCACATAGGGACCCTCCATCACTATCTCTGGCAGTTGTACATCCAGATTCTCTAAGTAGAGCATCATTCTGCACTTCCAACCAGAGAAGTTTTGATGATTAAATTTGGGAGGTTTGCCCATAGAGCCATTGTCATAGTAAGAAGAATTTGCAGCACTGTTGTCCATGGAAACTTGGGAGAATGAGAGATCTAGAATGACACACACTCTAAAATGCTCTGATACCAGTTGTAGGTCCCGAAAGGTTCCCAAAGTATATAGTTATAAGCTGTAGAGGGGGGGTGAATACAGCACTTTAAAACTACACTCTCTTTTTCTCAATGTTTGTATGTATTATCAACAATTGTTAATTACAAACAAGCTTGAATGCGGAATAGTTCAAGCTGAGATGACAGAATACAACAGTATGCTTACTAGTCTAAGACAGACTCAAACTAGATTACAATGAACACACTCACTAAGATGCACTCACTGTGTTTTACAAGACTCAAGGAACAGCTTAGGTAAATCAGCTTAGACACACAGATGCTGGTTTACAGAAGACTTGCATGCATGAAAATCACACTTGCACGTTCACTCTTGGTTTAAGCACTTAGCTATCTTCACACTTCTTTCTGACCTTGGAAGCTTCCTTTTATACTCACTTAGAGGATCTAAGAGAAACATCTTCATTGGACGGAATGAAAAAGGAGAAGTCTTGTTTGAAAAGACAATATAACTTTTCTGCACTTTTCTGAAAAGCAGACGTGCAGAACTTTTGTCTTTTTACTTTGTCTACTGTTGCATTGCCTTTAACTAATTTAGGAATGTCAACTTTGCGTCTTTCTTCCTTGTAAAGGCCTATTTTGATATAAGAAAAAGGTCTGTCACCCTTTTTCAAATAACCTTTTTGTCTTCATGTGACAGAACAGCTTGGGCAGGCTGAGCGGTTCTGCTTTCCACTTTGTCTTCGACTTGTAAACTGATCTTGTAGTCAAAAACAATACATGATGACTTGGAAACAAATTCCATAAAGTGTTTAGCCTGTTCACTAAGAACAGGTTCTGTTCACAAAGAACAGAACACTTTAAAAATGCCCAAGCTGCTCAACAGTGTAGAGCAGCGTAGACAGTTTATGTCCAGCCTGATCAGCAGACTGAGCAGCTTGGACAAACTGTCTTGGTTGCAACACATGCAACATATAGAACATCTTTAGACTGATATTGCAAATCATTTTCAGGTTTCAATAAGGCATATAACAGGCCTTAAATTCAACCTTCAAATGTATCAACAGGTTTGATTATAAAATCTCCCCCTCAGATATAGAACAGGTTTGACTGAGGCCTTTTTGTGCCTAACAATATTGCTTCTTGATATGTTTCCTTGACGAACTATGACTTCTCTGATAGTAGATATGCTGGAATCTTCATGTAGATATCGTTTCCTGAAAATCAGCACTTTCTGTTTCTGAAGCTGTTGAGCAGCTTGAATCTCTTGACAGCATGAACTGAGCAGCTTGAGTTGTTTTGCTCTGGCAGCTTGAACTTTTACACTGGCAGCTCGAGTTTCTTCAACTAGCAGCATGAACTTTGTATTTACATGTAAAATCTACTAACAGTCTGAGAAGTCTAAACTAACAACTTGAATGTACTTAAACTATTTCCCAACAATCTCCCCCTAACTTAACATCTTTACAAGACTTTAAGTTCTATAAAAACATGGAAATAAATAAGTAAACTGTTATTTACAAACCAAGGCTTTCAAAAACTCACAACTGTGCAAGCTTATGATCTATAGCCTTCAAAAATTCTCTCTTCATCTCTTCTTTATCACAAGATATTCTAGCTGATTTTATTTGCAGCAGCATATCTTTTGAAAAATTGAAATACTCAAGATTGAAGAAAATACCAGACCCATCTGTGAATTTGATTCTGAATGTCTTTGATTTGACAAACAGATCAATCTGCTTGATCTTTTTCCCTTTCTTTTCAGCATCTTCTATCTCTTGTCTTGCAAACTCAGAATCAACCACTGTACTTAGATCTTTGATGAGTTGCTTGACTTGTGGAAGAGCAGACCTTACTTGTGTAACTGACCCTATATTGTACATCTTTATCAATTCATCTCTGGTCAGCTTCTGTACTATCTGCCAAAAAGTGTCATACTCTTCTTCAGGTCCGGACTCTCTTCTGATTACAAACTTTATTCTCAAGTCACGGTCATCCAGTGACTTAGCAAACCAGTAGTTAATTTGAGGCTTTGTAAAATCATGCTGATCAATCAGCTTCTCTATCTCCATAGCCTTTTGTAGTTGTTGCTCAAAGAGCACTCTCTTAACCGATGAAGGAATAGGGACAGCTGCTTGATCAGTGGGAGTAGGTGCACTGGCACCAGCTTCAGTTTGGACTGATTGGGTTGTTGGTTGGACTTCTTGGGATGGTTGAGCTTCTGGAGAGACTGTTGTTCTCTGTCTTTTGTCCATCTCCTTATCATGAATCTCCTGCAGCCTTTCAGTAGACATGGACTGAGCCATTTTCTTTGGAATACCTGCTGCAAAGGCAAAATTGATAAGAAATCTTCTATGCTCAGCCTTGGAGTGCCCTGTTGGCATCTTTCTTTTCCTTGCTCCTTGCTTGACCACAAACCCCTTTAAGTAATCACCTAAAGTCTCATCATCATCCATTGGGGTTTGGGCTTGCTGCTCTAATTCTTTGTCTTGTTCTTCTGCTATTCTTCTGGCAACTTCAGCATCAAAGGCAATTTGGGCTTCTTTTGAGGAAAATTTATGCTTTGGAGACTCAATGAGAATGCCCTTGCCCTTGTCTTTTGTAGAAGATGGTGTAGCTTGGACTGTGCTTGATGGAGCTTGAATTCCTTCTCTGATCACAACTCCAGTGGCATTTGAAGGAACAACTTGAGTTTCTAGGCTAACAGCTTGAGAAGTTGTTGGGACTGCTAGCCTAGAAACTGGAACTGTTGGTGCTGCGTGGACTGTTGTTGTTGGAGCTGCTTGGACTGATGTGGGAACCTCCTGATTCTCCCCCTTTTTGGAAGCATTGGTTTGGTCAGAAGAGACCACAACCTTTGCCCCTTGGGTTTGAATCATCTGCTCTAACTTCATAATTTTATTTCCACAGAGTGTGAAGCCTCTGTGAAGATAATCCATTCGCTTATTTTGAGCAGCATCTGCCTGCTTGAGAGCAAAAATTTGAGCCCCCTGTGCAGCAATGATGGACATTTGATGGTCCAACATAGCTACAACAGGTTTGAGTCTGGGATCCGTTAAGAGCATTTGTTGCAGACTAGCCTCAAGATCAGAGAACACCTGAGGTGCTTGTGATCTATCACTGACATTAAGACCAGAGGTAGAAACTTCTGGGCCCCTCTTTTCTTGGTTCTGGGGACTTCCAGCTTGTGTTTGCACACTTGCTGTTGCCATGGGCGTGGTCTTAGCTATGTTGGCACTGTCCTGTGCCTCTTGTGCAGAGACATCAGTAGTGCCAGCCACAGAACCCATATGAACCATCTCTGAAGAGATGTTCACCTCCTGAGAGAGAATGGGAGTGTCCTCAACTGGTTCCCTTTGGATATTCTGTGCAGGAGTATCCTCCTGCACAGGGATATATGGCTCTTGCTGATGGGAGGAGGAGGAAGGAGCTCCTGGTCCCCTTTTTCTTTTGTATAAGTATCTGAGTGGGCGTGTGGGCTGTACAAAAGGATCAGAGGGAGTTTGTGTATCGGGAGGAGGGGGTTGGGGTCCTGGGGGTGTAGCAGTGATGATAGGCTGAGCCTGCTCAGGACCCTCTCCTCTGTGTTGTGGAATAATGTTCATCATTGCAGAAGGCAATGGAACATCAACACTCAAAAAGTTGGCACTATGTTTCAAAAGTCTCTTAATAGAGGATAGTGAGTGCCTGTGGGAAACATGTATCCTTTTATGTGTATGAGAAGATGTGCAGGTGTGTGCAATGATTTCTGCTAAAAATCTAGGATACATCAAAAATTTCCCACTCTTTAGTGAATGATGCCTTAACATCCCCTGAAAAATCATGTTGGAAAAATTGAATCGTTGGCCTGTTGAAAAGCACAATAAGGCAGTGGCAATGTTAGATGAAAATTCAGACCAACCAGTTCTTTTGGGGCTTATGCACTGCTGAATGATATGTACAAGAAATTTCCATTTAGGAGAAAATGGGCTTTTAAGAAAGTAAAAGAATCAGCAGGACCCCTATAACCGATATTGAAAAGACCTGTATGTAAAGCATCAAGGGTTAGGTCGGTTATACCTGTGGCATCTTGAAGATGCAAGTGATGTCGGATGGATTCCTCAGTGATATGGATATCAGTTCCATCAATCTTGGAAAGGAGGGTAGGCACTCCATTGATGGTTTGAACAGATGCATGGTTCCAAAACTGTTCTATATGGGAGATGTATATAGTAGGGTTTATGGATAGTGCATGATGGATATGGGAGTGCCTGAGGAAATCCATCATTGCATGGAACGGTTGGAGTTCAGCGTGTTTCAGAGTGTATGGGAGGCAGTTGTGTTCTTTTACGAACTCCATGGATGAACAAACGATGGTTTTAGGGTTTGAAAGAAGAATGTGTGATTCGTTCAGAGAGAAAGCAGAAGGCCGTGGAAGAAGAATATGTAACTGGTAGTTACAACTGAACGAAACCGGGACCTTTAAAGGTTTTGAAAGGTTGGGTCCCGCGCACACATTTTGAAGATTACCCAAATACCCTGCACACTTTGACAGATCAAGTGAAAATAACTAGCAGTCCGAGAAAATGAACTAGCAGCATGAGAAAATACTCATGCTGTTAGTGTAAAATTGTGCAACTTTTCAATGGAACAGTGTCTCCCCCTTAAATTAGCATACTGAGTCGATAATAATGAAAACCAATTAATCCATGTTTACCATACCAATATTTGATATTAGGAAAGTGAACCTTCCCACATCAAAAGGTTTTGTAAATAGATCAGCTAGCTGATCATCTGTATGTATTTTGGTAACTTGGATTAACTTCTTTTCATTACAATCTCTGATGAAGTGAAACCTGATTTCTATATGCTTGGTTTTTGGGAATTTCACTGGGTTTTGCACAATGCTAATTGCACTTGAATTGTCAATATAAATAGGAGTGGATAAGAAATTCATACCATAGTCTCTTAGCTGATTTTGGATCCACATTACCTGGGAGCAGCAGCTTGCAGCTGCTATGTATTCTGCTTCAGTGGATGATGTGGAGACAGTTGTTTGCTTTTTGCATTGCCAAGAGACCGGTCTTGCTCCTAAGTATTGACATCCACCAGTTGTGGATTTTCTGTCAATGTTGCATCCACCATAGTCACTCTCAGAATAAGCAGTTAGTTCAAAAGGAGAGTCTTTAGGATACCATAGACCTAAATGTGGTTGGCCTTTAAGATATCTAAAGATTCTTTTAACAGCAACCAAGTGAGAATCCTTTGGAGAGCATTGAAACTTAGCACACACACAGACAGCAAACATAATATCAGGTCTTGAAGATGTTAGATACATGAGAGATCCTATAAGGGATCTGTATAGATGAATATCCACATCTATGCCATCTTTGTCTGTATGGAGCTGTTTATGAGGATCCATTGGAGTGCTTGCAACCTTTGTGTCTTGATAGCCAAACTTTTCCAATATGTCTTTGACATACTTTGATTGACTTATGAATAGACCAGTAGGCTTCTGTTTAACCTGCAGCCCTAGAAAGAATGTGAGTTCCCCCATTGAACTCATTTGAAACTTTTTGTGCATTAGGGCCTCAAATTCTTTGCACAAACTATCATTAGTTGAGCCAAATATGATGTCATCAACATAGATTTGGACAAGTAGAATCTCAGCTTTGATGGATTTAGTGAAGAGTGTTTTGTCCAGAGTGCCTCTCTTGAATCCATTCTGTAGAAGATATGATGACAGTGTGTCATACCATGCTCTGGGGGCTTGGTGAAGACCATAGAGAGCTTTGTCTAGCTTGTACACCCTGTCTGGATACTTGTAGTCTTCAAAACCAGGAGGTTGACACACATATACTTCCTCTTCAATTGTCCCATACGGGAAAGCAGACTTAACATCCATTTGATACACTTTAAATCCTTTGAAACTTGCATATGCTAGAAATAGTCTGATGGCTTCAATTCTTGCTACTGGAGCAAAGACATCATCATAATCTATTCCCTCTTCTTGAGTGTACCCTTGTGCTACTAGTCTTGCTTTGTTCTTGATGACTATCCCTCTCTCATCCTTTTTGTTTCTGAACACCCATCTTGTACCTATTGCTCTTTTTCCTTTAGGAAGATCCACCAGAGTCCATACATTCTGAATTTTGAACTGTAAAAGCTCTTCTTGCATGGCTTCAATCCAGGATGAATCTTTTAGTGCTTCTGATGCCTTTTTGGGTTCTAGTTGAGACATAAAACAGGCATGTTCAAAAGCAGCTAGACTGAATTCAGAAACTGCTTGTTCAGCAGCAGCAGTCTCATTGTGAACCATTTTCCTTGTTTGAACAGGAGTGCTTGGATCACCCAGTATTTGATTGAGAGGGTGATACTTGTGAACTCTTAGTGTGGGCTCTCTCTCTGTTTGAAAAGAAGTTCCAAGGTTTGTATCATCTCCATCAGAACCAGTGAATGGTTCAGTTTCTGGAACAGCTTGAGTTTCTAGGCTAACAGCTTGAGAAGCTGTTGGGACTGCTAGCCTAGAAACTGGGACTGTTTCCTTTTGTGTTGGAGCTGTACTGTCAGGACTTGGGAATGGCACTTCAGTGTCTGGATTTGCATTAAGTGGAGCATTCAGGACCCCTGGAGGATCACATGACAGAAGTGGTAGAGTGGTGAAATCATCCCAACTTGTTGAATCTGCAGCAGTCTGAAACTTTGTGCCAACAGCATGAGAAATTGTATTGGCAGCATGAGAATTCGTGTTAGCAGCTTCAACCCTGTATGCATCAGCTTCTGCAGTATACTCAACAAAGCTCAGAGAATTTGTTAGTGAATCTAAATCAAACAACCAATCAGGACCAGTGCCTTTGATATTAGCAGTATTTTCATTAAACTCAACATTGGCACTTTCTTCAATTGTTTTAGACACACTGTTGTATACTCTATAGGCTTTGCTTTGAGTTGAGTATCCTACAAAGAATCCTTCTTCTGCCTTACTTTCAAACTTCCCTAAGTGAGTCTTAGTGTGAAGGATAGTACATGGGCATCCAAAGGGCTTGAAGAAAGCTATTAGGGGACTTCTGTTATGGAATAACTCATAGGGAGTTTTCCCTTGTGATTGAACTACTTGAACCCTATTTAGAACATAACAGGCTGTATTAACAGCTTCTGCCCAGAAAGTCATTGGCAGATTTGAATCAGCTAGCATTGTTCTAGCAGCCTCAATTAATGTTCTGTTCTTTCTTTCAGCTACACCATTTTGCTGTGGTGTTCTTGGTGCACTATATTGTCTAGCAATGCCTTTGGACTCACAAAAACTGTTTAGAATGTGATTTTTAAATTCAGTTCCATTGTCTGATCTTATCACCTTAACTTTGGAATTGGATTGGTTTTCTATCTTAAGGACAAAAGACTTAACTAGCTCAGCAGTTTCATCTTTGGACCTAAGAAAGTATACCCAAGTAAATCTGGTGAAATCATCAACAATGACTAAACAGTATGCCCTTTTATTCAAACTCAAAACAGATGTTGGACCAAATAGATCCATATGTAGCAACTGAAGAACAGATGAAATTGAATTTACTTCTTTGGTCTTATGAGAAGTTTTGTGTTGCTTACCTTTAAGACATGCTACACAATGATCATCACAAATGAACTCCTTTTGTGGTAATCCTCTTACCAGATTCTTTTTAACTAAAGCATTCATGGACTTGAAGTTCATGTGACACATCCTTCTATGCCAAAGAGCAGACTCATTTGATGATGCTCTGGATATTAAACAGCTTAAAGTATTTGACTTAGGTAAAAGATCTGTGTCCAGGCAGTAAACATTGTCCTTTCTTGGTGTTCTAAGTAAAACAAGATTTTCAGGAACTTTGAAATCCTTTGAAAGAACAATGCACTCAGAATCTGTGAACAGAACAATGTTTTGTTTGTCACAGATTTGAGAGACACTCAATAAATTGTACTTAAGCTGTTCAACATACAGAACATCATGGAATGTCATGTTGCCTGCATTAACAGTACCTTTACCTGTAACCTTACCTCCCTTTGAGTTGCCTCCAAATGCAACAAAACCTCCATCAAAACCTTTGAAATTTGACAAGCATTCAGAATTGCCTGTCATGTGCCTAGAGCATCCACTGTCCAGATGCCATCTTGATCTATGAGGAGACCTGTGGTTGCCCTGCACAAATAACAGCTTAGTTAGTAGTGGAGTAAACCCAAACCAAATTGGTTTTGGGTTGGCCTTGTACATTGACATAACTAAAAACTGTTTTTGACTTCTTATATTTAGTGAGATCAACTGATGGAGTCTTTGGAGAGTATTTAGTGATAATATGAGGTATCCAACTATTTTGATCATCTTTTCTTCTGACAGTCTCAGATAATTCACTAGCAGCTCCAGATTGATGCCCAGCAGCTTGAGCTGTGTTTGTAGTGCTAACAGTTTCAGTTTTTGCACTAACAGCATCAGATTTTGACTTAGCAGTCTGATCTTTTGCATTAGCAGTTTGAGCAACAGATTTGTCCTTGACACACCATATTTGTTTAAAACTTGATTTAGGCTTTGCCAAAACTTGTTTTTGATGTGTGGACTGTTTTTTATTAACTTTTGAGAATCTGTGATCAACTGTTTTCTTTGGAGCTGCTGTGGAAGGTTTCACTTTTGAGTGCTTTGCCTGATTAGGATTTGATTTTGTGTGATGCACAGTCTGTTTTGCAACAGCTGGTTTGTAAAAACAATCCTTGGCTAAGTGATTCTTCCTTCCACAGTGAAAGCATCTTTTGACAGTTTGAATTGGAACACCAGACTTTTCTGTCAATTTCTGGTTCTTGTTTCTCTGGTTTCCTCTTACCTGCTGTTGTTTAGGAAACTTTTGAACACCATGCTTTTGGCATGTGCAGATAGAAACAGTTTTACCTCTTTTAGTTCCTTTTGATGAAGATGCAGTGTTACAGTTAGAATGTACAGAAACTTGTGGAGTAGCATTGTATACACTCATCTTCTCTTTTCCTTTCTTACTGGGAGCTTGGACTTCTATGGGTGCACTCTTTGTGTCACAGTCTCTATTTTGACTCTTATCTTCTTTTAATTCAGGACTGTTATCAAGGATAGGATCTACAATAGTCATAGACTCATCTAGTGGTTCATTGACAAGTCTATCAGCAACCTCACTCATTGGATGAATGTTATTGTATGGAGGTGGAGTACATTCATCCAATGAGTGAGGTTGCTGATAGACTTGTCAATGAACCACTAGATGAGTCTATGACTATTGTAGATCCTATCCTTGATAACAGTCCTGAATTAAAAGAAGATAAGAGTCAAAATAGAGACTGTGACACAAAGAGTGCAGCCATAGAAGTCCAAGCTCCCAGTAAGAAAGGAAAAGAGAAGATGAGTGTATGCAATGCTACTCCATAAGTTTCTGTACATTCTAACTGTAACACTGCAACTTCATCAAAAGGAACTAAAAGAGGTAAAACTGTTTCTATCTGCACATGCCAAAAGCATGGTGTTCAAAAGTTTCCTAAACAACAGCAGGTAAGAGGAAACCAGAGAAACAAGAACCAGAAATTGACAGAAAAGTCTTGTGTTCCAATTCAAACTGTCAAAAGATGCTTTCACTGTGGAAGGAAGAATCACTTAGCCAAGGATTGTTTTTACAAACCAGCTGTTGCAAAACAGACCGTGCATCACACAAAATCAAATCCTAATCAGGCAAAGCACTCAAAAGTGAAACCTTCCACAGCAGCTCCAAAGAAAACAGTTGATCACAGATTCTCAAAAGTTAATAAAAAACAGTCCACACATCAAAAACAAGTTTTGGCAAAGCCTAAATCAAGTTTTAAACAAATGTGGTGTGTCAAGGACAAATCTGTTGCTCAAACTGCTAATGCAAAAGATCAGACAGCTAAGTCAAAATTTGATGCTGTTAGTGCAAAAACTGAAACTGTTGGCACTACAAACACAGCTCAAGCTGCTGGGCATCAATCTGGAGCTGCTAGTGAATTATCTGAGACTGTCAGAAGAAAAGATGATCAAAATAGTTGGATACCTCATATTATTACTAAATACTCTCCAAAGACTCCATCAGTTGATCTCACTAAATATAAGAAGTCAAAAACAGTTTTTAGTTATGTCAATGTACAAGGCCAACCCAAAACCAATTTGGTTTGGGTTTACTCCACTACTAACTAAGCTGTTATTTGTGCAGGGCAACCACAGGTCTCCTCATAGATCAAGATGGCATCTGGACAGTGGATGCTCCAGGCGCATGACAGGCAATTCTGAATGCTTGTCAAATTTCAAAGGTTTTGATGTAGGTTTTGTTGCATTTGGAGGCAACTCAAAGGGAGGTAAGGTTACATGTAAAGGTACTGTTAATGCAGGTAACATGAGATTCCATGATGTTCTGTATGTTGAACAGCTTAAGTACAATTTATTGAGTGTCTCTCAAATCTGTGACAAACAAAACATTGTTCTGTTCACAGATTCTGAGTGCATTGTTCTTTCAAAGGATTTCAAAGTTCCTGAAAATCTTGTTTTACTTAGAACATCAAGAAAGGACAATGTTTACTGCCTGGACACAGATCTTTTACCTAAGTCAAATACTTTAAGCTGTTTAATATCCAGAGCATCATCAAATGAGTCTGCTCTTTGGCATAGAAGGATGTGTCACATGAACTTCAAGTCCATGAATGCTTTAGTTAAAAAGAATCTGGTAAGAGGATTACCACAAAAGGAATTCATTTGTGATGATCATTGTGTAGCATGTCTTAAAGGTAAGCAACACAAAACTTCTCATAAGACCAAAGAAGTAAATTCAATTTCATCTGTTCTTCAGTTGCTACATATGGATCTATTTGGTCCAACATCTGTTTTGAGTTTGAATAAAAGGGCATACTGTTTAGTCATTGTTGATGATTTCACCAGATTTACTTGGGTTTACTTTCTTAGGTCCAAAGATGAAACTGCTGAGCTAGTTAAGTCTTTTATTCTTAAGATAGAAAGCCAATCCAATTCCAAAGTTAAGGTGATAAGATCAGACAATGGAACTGAATTTAAAAATCAAATTCTAAACAGTTTCTGTGAGTCCAAAGGCATTGCTAGACAATATAGTGCACCAAGAACACCACAGCAAAATGGTGTAGCTGAAATCAGATTTCAAGTGCAATTAGCATTGTGCAAAACCCAGTGAAATTCCCAAAAACCAAGCATATAGAAATCAGATTTCACTTCATCAGAGATTGTAATGAAAAGAAGTTAATCCAAGTTACCAAAATACATACAGATGATCAGCTAGCTGATCTATTTACAAAACCTTTTGATGTGGGAAGGTTCACTTTCCTAATATCAAATATTGGTATGGTAAACATGGATTAATTGGTTTTCATTATTATCGACTCAGTATGCTAGTTTAAGGGGGAGACACTGTTCCATTGAAAAGTTGCACAATTTTACACTAACAGCATGAGTATTTTCTCATGCTGCTAGTTCATCTTCTCGGACTGCTAGTTATTTTCACTTGATCTGTCAAAGTGTGCAGGGTATTTGGGTAATCTTCAAAATGTATGCGCGGGACCCAATCTTTCAAAACCTTTAAAGGTCCCGGTTTGGTTCAGTTGTAACTACCAGTTACATATTCTTCTTCCACGGCCTTCTGCTTTCTCTCTGAACGAATCACACATTCTTCTTTCAAACCCTAAAACCATCGTTTGTTCATCCATGGAGTTCGTAAAAGAACACAACTGCCTCCCATACACTCTGAAACACGCTGAACTCCAACCGTTCCATGCAATGATGGATTTCCTCAGGCACTCCCATATCCATCATGCACTATCCATAAACCCTACTATATACATCTCCCATATAGAACAGTTTTGGAACCATGCATCTGTTCAAACCATCAATGGAGTGCCTACCCTCCTTTCCAAGATTGATGGAACTGATATCCATATCACTGAGGAATCCATCCGACATCACTTGCATCATCAAGATGCCACAGGTATAACTGACCTAACCCTTGATGCTTTACATACAGGTCTTTTTAATATCGGTTATAGGGGTCCTGCTGATTCTTTTACTTTCTTAAAAGCCCATTTTTCTCCTAAATGGAAATTTCTTGTACATATACTTCAGCAGTGCATTAGCCCCAAAAGAACTGGTTGGTCTGAATTTTCATCTAACATTGCCACTTCCTTAGTGTGCTTTTCAACAGGCCAACGATTCAATTTTTCCAACATGATTTTTCAGGGGATGTTAAGGCATCATTCCCTAAAGAGTGGGAAATTTTTGATGTATCCTAGATTTTTAGTAGAAATCATTGCACACACCTGCACATCTTCTCATACACATAAAAGGATACATGTTTCCCACAGGCACTCACTATCCTCTATTAAGAGAATTTTGAAACATAGTGCCAACTTTTTGAGTGTTGATGTTCCATTGCCTTCTGCAATGATGAACATTATTCCACAACACAGAGGAGAGGGTCCTGAGCAGGCTCAGCCTATCATCACTGCTACACCCCCAGGACCCCAACCCCCTCCTCCCGATACACAAACTCCCTCTGATCCTTTTGTACAGCCCACACGCCCACTCAGATACTTATACAAAAGAAAAAGGGGACCAGGAGCTCCTTCCTCCTCCTCCCATCAGCAAGAGCCATATATCCCTGTGCAGGAGGATACTCCTGCACAGAATATCCAAAGGGAACCAGTTGAGGACACTCCCATTCTCTCTCAAGAGGTGAACATCTCTTCAGAGATGGTTCATATGGGTTCTGTGGCTGGCACTACTGATGTCTCTGCACAAGAGGCACAGGACAGTGCCAACATAGCTAAGACCACGCCCATGGCAACAGCAAGTGTGCAAACACAAGCTGGAAGTCCCCAGAACCAAGAAAAGAGGGGCCCAGAAGTTTCTACCTCTCGTCTTAATGTAAGTGATAGATCACAAGCACCTCAGGTGTTCTCTGATCTTGAGGCTAGTCTGCAACAAATGCTCTTAACGGATCCCAGACTCAAACCTGTTGTAGCTATGTTGGACCATCAAATGTCCATCATTGCTGCACAGGGGGCTCAAATTTTTTCTCTCAAGCAGGCAGATGCTGCTCAAAATAAGCGAATGGATTATCTTCACAGAGGCTTCACACTCTGTGGAAATAAAATTATGAAGTTAGAGCAGATGATTCAAACCCAAGGGGCAAAGGTTGTGGTCTCTTCTGACCAAACCAATGCTTCCAAAAAGGGGGAGAATCAGGAGGTTCCCACATCAGTCCAAGCAGCTCCAACAACAACAGTCCAAGCAGCACCAACAGTTCCAGTTTCTAGGCTAGCAGTCCCAACAACTTATCAAGCTGTTAGCCTAGAAACTCAAGCTGTTCCTTCAAAAGCCACTGGAGTTGTGATCAGAGAAGGAATTCAAGCTCCATCAAGCACAGTCCAAGCTACACCATCTGCTACAAAAGACAAGGGCAAGGGCATTCTCATTGAGTCTCCAAAGCATAAATTTTCCTCAAAAGAAGCCCAAATTGCCTTTGATGCTGAAGTTGCCAGAAGAATAGCAGAAGAACAAGACAAAGAATTAGAGCAGCAAGCCCAAACCCCAATGGATGATGTTGAGACTTTAGGTGATTACTTAAAGGGGTTTGTGGTCAAGCAAGGAGCAAGGAAAAGAAAGATGCCAACAGGGCACTCCAAGGCTGAGCATAGAAGATTTCTTATCAATTTTGCCTTTGCAGCAGGTATTCCAAAGAAAATGGCTCAGTCCATGTCTACTGAAAGGCTGCAGGAGATTCATGATAAGGAGATGGACAAAAGACAGAGAACACAAGTCT